>JASANB010007414.1:0-21700 GCA_030248155.1 Sabatieria punctata | reverse complement strand
ACGCTAGCCAGCAATGGGTTTTTTGCATTACAAAAATTAGTTTTGTCCTAATCTTTGAAGAAAATATCAACATTAGATATGGATTCATCAAGGTAAACAGATCACGAAGGAAAAGCAAAGCAGAAAAGAATGGTGGATAGGCTATGGCTATAAATAAGGATATCTGATTAAGAACATAAAGCAATGAAATGATTCCCCCTACAAAGGCCAAATTTCTTTGAGTTTTACGAGATTTTTCTGACTTTTTCTTGTCTTCTTTCTTGATGCTGTTCACTTTATTACTAGTCTTGAACATTGAGATGTAGGTAATGCTGTAAATGGCTATTAGAGAAACACCAATACAAATCTCAATAAGTGTTGAGCATCCATAGTAAAACACCATTCCCTGAAAGCAATGTCTTGTAGTTTAGTATTTGCTATTTTATTTTACACAAAACTTACCAGCCAGTTCTGTGCAGGTATAAAGAGCATTTCTGTAGCATTGCTGTATTTAAACTGAGCCAATGGGTGCAATTGTGGCAATGCAACTAAAATAGGAGCGGTCCACATTAATATGATCGAACGAGTTGCCCACTTGTTCCAGATCTGGAATAAAAATGATATTATGTGAGTGAAAGTAGTGATGTTAAAAATTATTTAATTAAAATTCACATAATTGGTCAATTTTTAATTTCAATTCTATTAATTTAATTTAATTGAAATTCAAAGGTCAGGCCATAATTTTTAATTATTTTCTGTGGTGAATGTAAGGAAATGCGTAAGTATTAGAGGCGCTAATGACTTCAAACAAAAACCTAAGGCCTTGTCGCCTATTATAGTACTCTGACTTCACTTTGTTTTGTAATATTTTATGCTCTGCTTTTCATTTCATAGTTCGTAAAAGTTAAAAGACTGATTTTTCTATATATGGTGGGTTTTTTAATTCTCCTTTTGGTGAAAGTACTTAGGAAGGAAGCGATGTTGGTTAAAATGCTGAAACCCTTTAGATTGTTTGTGCACTGATATTGAAATGAACAAACGGTAAAAATGTTCTCCCAGAATGCCATTTTATGTGTTTTTAAAAGGTAACTTTTTACAATTTTCGTGCCAGGTTAGGCAACAGCCCAGCCAGGTGGCTCCGAGCTTTTACATGGACATTTTTCGAAGTCCTTCCTGGGTATGTATTTTAAATGCAAAATATGACAATTTAAAAAAATTGGAAAAATAATTAAAAAAACTGAGTAATCGAAATTTTCCGTGGTTCGATAATTTAATTGAAAATATAATTGTAATTGAAAATAATGGAAAACCATTTCAACCATAATTTTACATCACTATTAGAAAGAAGACAGAATTTGCCATAAACGTATAAATGCTATAAAGTCACAAGTAAATATCGGCGAAAAGGGAGTTTTTGAGAAGATTTTCAGCGTAGGTTATTCGAATACATTTACCGCGGAGTGCTGCGTAGGGTACGCCTCCAGATAGTGTACCCGGGGTACACTATTTGGAGACAGGTTTTATGTCGTGTATGTCCAGAATTTTTTACATTACGGTAGCTTAAAAGCAGTTTTACGTATATTTTTTAAGAAATTTTAATCCTATTTGCTGACATAAACTCACAGGAATGAAACATTTTGCCAAAGCACAGTCACTCACATGGCAGACACAGTAATCTGGATTGAAAATTTGCATTTTTGCTCAGAAATCGAGAAAACAAGTGGTTTAATGTGATTTCGTTAAGTACCAGTTACATAGTGTACCGGGTACACTAACTGGATCTCATTTTTCTTTCAGGAAACGCTAAGTGCTGGTTAGTGTACCCGAATACCCAATGCAGCACTCTCCGGTACTTGAAAAGACTATTCTAAATTTTGACATCTGGAAATATTCAAATCTACCCACCAGTTCATGCTTGAATGGCCACCTGATGGCAGTGAGCCTATTAGTGGCTGTGAAGAACACCCCTAATATCTGACCATAGTACAGATAGAACATTGTCATAGCATGTGCAGCGGGCAGCCAGCTTGTAGTTATCAACTGTTCCATGAAAAAGTTTTTAGTCAGTGCCAACAGAACATAGCCTTCAATAGTGTACAGCATATCGTTTATACCACACGAGACAGCTAATGTGAAGAAAGCTGGTAATTGAGAGCGATGTTTCAACATAACAATCACAACTAATAAATACAGCATAAAACTAAACAAGATGTAAAAGTAGTACAGAGCCGAGACTGCAGTCGATGACATTGTCTGTCTGTCAGAGTTTGATTGTGATTTATGCTTGAGTTTCCAGGGAGATCTACTAATCACCTGTTTTGAACCTTTTCTTACCTTTCGGACGAAACTAATAGGCAACTAACTATTCAATGGAGATCAATTCAAATCATTATTGGGACCGGTACTGTACTGACATAGCCCTCTATGACCCCCCTATTGTGATTTGTCCATTCCATGTGGATACAGCCAACTTATGATTGACAGCATGAGGCAGTTTAATATATTAAACATGTCCGTTCACACGTCAAAGCACGAATGACATGCATGTAAATGCGGTGAGCCAGGTCGCTCTTTCAATTTCAGCCTGTCGCCCTGGGCGTTTAACTGCTTACCTCTAATTAAACGCCCACCTTGGCATCTAACTGGGTGGGCGTACAAGCGTGAGACTCCGGTAATGTAAAACGAGTGTCTTTCCTTGAGCTGCAGTTTTTTCGACATTGTTCTGCGTATAACATTTTTCTTTTCTCCCAGTTTTCCTCTCCTTCACGCTGTATTGCTTGTTGTCAGCAAGTGGAACCTAAATAGGTTAGAACAGTCTCGCGAGGAAAGAAAGTACTGTGGCTTGCAAACAAGTTAGCCTAATTGCATCCAAACAAGCTACCCAGCTAGTTAACAGTAGGTAACTAAAGCTAATTACCGAAATCCGTCGTCTTTCTCCATTATCATTATGAAGGTCTGTTCGTCATAAGCAAGCTAAAAGCAGACAAATGGCGGCGACAACAAGCGACTGGGTTCTGTTCGGTCTGTTGGTACCATCTCTGGTAATCTACGTACTTTTCTTGCGCACTCTGCACAAGTACCGTCGAAAGGATCCGTTCAATAAGCCATTCTTCAAGATGATCTTCTGGCTGGGTATCATAGATGTGGCTCGTCTAAGCGAAGACTGGCTCGTCTTCAAGTTTCCCATGTTCGGCTGGCTCGGAATGGCATCGTTGGTGATGACTGCGCCCTTTCTCATCGCCAAATTCCACATCCTCCTCACCTGGTTTCTCGGGCACGCGCAGGTCTTCGGCGTGCTCTGGCTGGCTTTCAATCGGCTCAGCTCATGCGCCCTCCTCAAGGTATAGGCTTCGTTCCTTATTCCCATCCAACAGGTGCTCCGCTAAGGAGGGGAGAGTGACGGAAATTTCAAACCTATAGTCTAGTGTGAGAATGAATGGAAATCTAAAAATTGGTAGCCTGTATCAAAATGGATTAGGGTAGCTTGCAAACGTAAACTGCATAAAGTATTGGACTTTCAAAAGTTGCTATAAATTGGGTAATTCACTACTCGGATCGAGCTTAAACAGAACAGATGTCCTATTAAGAGAGTAAACACTCAATAAATAATAAGTATGGAGAATCCTAAATTCACTGGAGGTGTCTGTCTTGCAGGACTGGACCAAGAAACAGCTGAAGCTGATGTATGCGGTGTGGCTGCTGCTACCGTTGGTCTGCAACGTACCGTTGTGGTCGACCCAGTTCTACTTCTCCGACAATGCCACCGGTGACGCGGCGCTGCTCTACTGGACTGACACGCTCTTACAGGTACTTAGAGTCAAGCACATCACGCCATATATGGCATCGGTGCCGTATATGGCAGACATGGGCAACAATGGGCTTGATCCCCCTCAGGCTCTGGACCTACATACCGCCCCTCAGACCGCCGCTACCTGTCGCAGGAATTTTTTGGAAGAATTTTGTATTGAAAATTATAATAAAGGTATGCCTATTAAGTGTAAATTAGCTGAGAGAGAAGAATAACTAATTTTAACATATGCAAAAACATTTATTTTCGCCAAAAATCGGACTTTTAGGATTACTATCCCCTCAACCCCTAACAGTCGCCGCTACTCCCTCAGGATACGAAAATTTACTACACCCTTTAGCCGAAATGCTAGCCAATGTCTGATATATGGTACCACTCCAGTTCAAATTCATACCATATAAGGCACCCTACCCCTGCCTGTACCGTAGGTACCGTGTGCCGATACCATATATGGCTTATAGTGTCTGACTGTAATTACACGTTTATAATTTCGGTCGGACTGTCTAAGAAGGGCGCTACTATTTGAGCATGCGCTTTTACATGTACTAGCACTTTTACAGTGGGTATTAGTGTGTTGCCTTCCAGTGGTACTACCTGGTGGCCTGTGCGTTCTTGTGCACTTCGGTGGCGGCGGTCAGTGCAGTCTGCTACCTGTTCATGGTCCACAAGGTGCGGGCGCAGCGTCTGGAGAGCAACCAAGTAGAGCGCGGTGCCAAGAGGAAGGGCGTGTCTGAGCGGGAAATCAAGCTGGCACTGGTCGGCATCGCACTGGCCATGTTGGCGGCGCTCTGTGGCATGGCCTGTTCTCTGTTCGCCAGAGGCGTCGACCCCGCTACCCTGGCAGTGGCGCTGCCGGCCCTCAACCTGGTCAACGACGTCTACTGCTGGGTCAATCCCTACCTCCTGTTGGCCTGCAGTGCACCGGTGAGGCGCCACTTCACGGCTGTGCTGAAGTGCAAGGAGTACCAGGATGCGCAGAAGAAGACCAGTCGCACAGTCAAGGAAAGCATCGTGGACAAGGCCAACAGTGCGGTGGTCCTGCATAAATAGAGTAGCCTTCTACTCTAACACAAACAACCACACATGGTACAGACAGTCAAGCACTTACTTAACGCCGTTTATTTTACCGGCCCGGCACCATATATGCTACCCCTACCCATGGCCATGATGGGTGCTTAACGGTACCATACAGTATATGGTATGAAATCTGAACAGAGTGGTACCATATATGGTACCGGTACCTAGGGTAGTGGTACCATATATTGTACCCCCACGTTCGGGTCCTGTGATGGTGCCATATATGGTACCACTACCCTAGGTACCGGCACCATATATGGTGTTGGTACCATAAACGGCGTTAAGTGCCTGACTGTGGTATATCGCTAATCATAAATGGTAGCGATACCAGCAGTGCATGCCGTCCAACTGGGCACTTCATACAGACTAGAAGGATGCGGCAACCTACGGTGCCCCAGATCTGCATATGGTCTGTGCACCCTACAGCCCGCCAGTCCGGCCTGCTACTGCTATCCAGATCGGCAGTAGTCTTTGTGTTCGTATGGTACCGGTACCATATATGGTGCCCCTAGTCTAGGTGCCGGTACCATAAACGGCGTTAGTGCCAGCCTCACCGCAAACTTATGGTATCACCTGAGGTCTCGATCGAAGGGGTTATATAGTATGTACAGGTACCGATACCATATGGTACCACTTGAGGTTGAACCGGTACCATATATGTATCGCTACCACATATGTGTATGTATACCGATACCATGTATCGTATGCATGTCGTTATTTCCCAGACCGTTCTACATATGATGCACTGCACAGGTTGGTACTGTGTTCTTTCCTGTGTTTCATTAAGCTCATTGCTACTGTTCATTTATCTGGTGTGCAGCTAGCTGTCTGTGGCTTTATTGCTTGCTTATGTCACTGGTTCCAGCTTCTAGCAAAGCAGCAGCTCTCTTGATGCTGTCATGTGACTTTCTTTATATGTATTATTTTATCTATGTAAGTTTGGACTGCTTGTTTTCTGAAAAAAATACTCAAGTTACCGGATTTTTCCTTAAATAAACCCATGGGTTTGGTTTAGGTTTTGGCACTTTTTGGCCCTCCACCATTTTGAAACCGAAGATAAGCCCACGGGCTTACAGTATTCATGGAAACTTGGTTTCTCCTCCTTTTTTTAGTCAAATACAGGAACAGGGGTAAAAAATGCAATCGTTTTAATGCTGGTTGTCAATGAATGGTGACCGTGCAAATAGCATTGCATTTTGCATTTACTGTTTCGATTTACAATGCACCTTGTTTCTTGTAATGTTTTTGCATCATTTTGCGTATTTTATATGCAAAAACTGCCAATTTGTACCGTCAAGACACAAAATATTGAAAAAATTAGCCCATGGGCATATTTGTGGAAAGATAAAATAAGCTGGGCTAATTTTTGGGGGGCTTATTCTCGGAAATCGGCGGTACTCGGTTTTTTTTCCTACTACCAAGATAATGGCCTCGCTTTCACCTATGATAAAAAGAAAGACGAAACGACCGGCATCGCAGTTAGCAGCTTGCCCGTTTTACTGCATAGCTTTAGATTGATGTGCGATGTACATAGCAGGTTTTAGTCCATAACTTCAGGGCGGTAAAATGTCTAATCTATTTTGCAGGTATGTAATGCAAGGTTGGCAGAATTTATAGACTGTCTCCTAGGGCAAGCATTAACTGTCGTTACAACAGAACCGATCTAGTGCTTAATTTGATAATTGGCCCGCAGTTTGTTGGCAAACCTGTCCATATACACTCTATTAGACGGAACGTCGATGTTAGGTGACATTGTTTCCTTCCTTTCCTACATTGCTTGCTTTATCGTCTTCTGTCATCGCCCCAGTACGGCTGGTGTCGTCACGCAGATGTTGGCAGGATAATCGGCGATAAAATGAGCCAGCACGAGTCCAAGATAGAAGTGGAGAAGTTACGTAATTCCTGTAAAAAGTGGCTTTCCCCTAACTACGACACTGACTTCAACTTACTGCGCTGGGCGCAGGCCTATTCATTCAATCTGAACGAAGCCAGTCGATGGCTGATTAGACACTTGAAATTCAGGAGATTTTACGATGTCGATCACATCGATCAGGTCCCTGATGACCATGTCGCTAAAGAGTATTTCCCTCTAGGAATTGTCGGTGAGTCGAATAAAACCTAACCCGAGAAATTACCCCTTCTTTCATAGTACAACTAATGAAATTTTTTTTATTTCTGTACTATAATGTGCAGCCACACATGTAACAGGTTCGGGCCGGCCTGGGGTAGAGGCTTTCCTAGGAGGGACTCCAGCCAGGGGATCCAACATTTCAAAAAATCTAAAACTACTGGAAAAAGGCTAATAATCGCTATCTTAATTTAAGCTGGCAAATAGCATTTAAGGGCTAAAAATGTAAGCAAAGTATTAACGAAAGGGCTTATAAAATCACCGATTTGTCTTAACCCACTCGAAATAATCGGACACAAATATGTGTCACGAACCTTTCGACGAGCCATTAGAATTCAATTCCGAGCCGATTCGCGATGTTTTTGACCCTTTCAATTGTTCATGTCAGGGTACCTATATGTTCAAGTACCACCCGAGCCTTTGGTTCGGATTTTTCGGTTGAAGGTTCAGCCTCCAACTTTCACATGAACCTTTATCTGTACCTATAGGGACATCAACCTGAACCTCCACATGTACCTTTAGTCAGCATTACGAACTTATTTTCAGGTGGAAATTATGAACTTTTACATGGGCCTTTCTATTATGAATATATGCACACCCGAACATTGAATATGTTCGTTTTGAGGGCAACTTCAATCAGAACTATTGTGAAATTTCTGCTAATTTTTGTTCTGCTGGATATCGAAGCTCAGGACAACCATTGTGACAGTGATCTGACGAAGACTAGTTTCAAGTTTTATCAATTGTTGAAGGGTGCGGCCAATTGACTGACTACCACCCTATATCCGATCACATCAGTGGTGTCCAACTTGTTCACATTTCACACAAAAAGCAAGCAAACACAACAAAAGTTTACAAGGAGGCCTTGGTCCTAGCTCTCCTAGCATATTTGTTAGGTTTAAAGTTAGATTCAGTTAAAGTTAGGTTTAAAGTCTAGTTAAAGTTTTTGTGCCGCGGTGGTGCATCAGGCTGATTGAAGTGGCTGTGCTAAATGCGCACCACATATTTCAGCGGTTTCATGATCTGGACGGCAACTATACCAGTGCCAGGGCTTTCAGGTTAGCATTTACGCTTTCAAGTTCAAATACAGGACAAGTGCATTTCAGACTCGATCTTCTTTACCAATTGTAACAGGCAGGTCGCCTGCTGGAGGCTAGCCCGAATGCCCCTCTGCAACCGGACACGCCTAACTTGAACGAACGATTCGCTCTCCTCCAGCCACAACTGACCACCACAAAGGCCAACGCTTGGTTCACTCAACCTGACCTCATATAAGGTTCCGCCTAAAGCCCTAAAGCCGCACCCTGTTCAAAGGCTTGTCGAGACAACCATCGGTCGTTGCATGGCACACGCGCAAAGAATAGACGCTAACACTATGTACTACCGATGTCAGGTTCGCTTGTGTGTTGGTATGTGTGACTGGCTCATTCACTGTAGGCCGAACTTCTTCAATGACACGAAATGTAATGGCAAACCTAACAAATATGCTATGTGTAACGCTTGCACTCCTGTTTGACTTTGCCATCTATGTCTTGGTTGTTTGTTTCTAAACTGCTAGTAAATACACGTCTGTTGCATCAGCAAAGTAAACAGGAAAAGAACATCAGTTCACTTTGATATAGGTAGAGAAAACAAAGGCACAGAATTGATATCGAAAAAAGGTCGCAATTTATAGGCACGGAACAGATAGGTACAGAAATGATCATGCAAAGGTTCATATATATGTTCGTATATATGTTCTTGAAGTTGTTCCGATTTGACATTGAAAGGTTCGTCTAGGGGTACCCAAATGTTCATAGAATTTTCGACGAAGGTTCTTCTGGAATTTGACTTGAATCCGAACCTTTCAATGGTTCTGCATTTTTTGGTTCGACTGAGGTGAACCAAAAACGTCCATTCTGAACTGCGAATCTGAACCTTTAGTTCGGATCGATAGCCTCGGAACGAATCCGAATCTCCAACTTGCAAATCCGAGGATAACAGAAAAAGGGGCCATCATTTCGAGTGGGTTAATATCAGCAGCGGAAGCGTCAAATTCGGTTACCAAAGGCCATTTAATCGGGAGTTCTTTAAGCTAAAAATTAGTGATTCTTGACCTCTAGTTTGTTACTACCGCCACCAACACTTGTATTTAGGGGTCGGGGTTTCCCAAAACTGCCTAACCGCCTAGTACAAGTACATGTATGTTAGAAAACAGTCAGATTTTGCACCGAGAAACCAGAAAAATACGTCAAAGCTAGCAACACAAATCTAAACTTATACAATTTCTATTTCTAATGTTGTGCCATGGCTGCAGGGCTAACCGGTGTGGACAATCGGTATTTGGTGATCGAGTGTGCCGGAAAAATTGACCTAGAGGGTCTGGTCCAATCGGTTCAAATGACCAATTTTCTGACGCAGCGCATAAAATTCCAAGAACAGGCACTCAGACTGTTGAACGAACAAGAGAAACAAACGCAAAAGCAAAGCAGTTGTGTCTATGTGCTGGACCTAGATGGTCTCCACTTTAGCCGCTCCTTACTCAACATTGTAACAGGTATGTAAGTAGGACCCTACCGGAATTCTTGTTCCGGTCACGTAGCGGATCGGGCTGATCCGGTCCGGTTTACCGGATTTTTCGTTTGTTCGCAGATGAATTCCAATATCGACTAAATAAGCTGAACTTTGGAAGATATGGGTAAAACCCTACGAATTCTGAGTGCTAAAGTTATGTGCAAGCTTGACCCATTCCTGAGAAAGTAAAGTTTCTCTTAAATTGGGTAATTTCTAAACCTAAAGATAGGGAATGAAAATGAAAACTTGTCTTTTAGCTGTATTTCTGCAATTCTTCATCAGATAACCTAAAATTTGCAGAATGTCTGCTAAAATGTTGGGAATTTCGCCTGTTAAAATTTTATGCATAAAAGTTTGAGTCAGCCTCGAGAAAGTGAAAATTACAGATACTGATTTGTTGGTGGTCTGATTATACCGTTCTGTGTTTTGCACAGGAATAGTGTTTTATTCGATAAATTTTATCGTTCCCAACATTTTTCCCGGTCAGATCCGGTCCGGTGGAAAATTTCGTCCGGTCGGACCATATACGTAAGTGCCCTAAAAGGATGATTTCTTTTCTTGAGATGTACACAGAGTGACAACTGGTTGAGATGAGCCGAGATAGTGTAAGTTTTAATCTAATCAACAAGGCATTGAATTTTCTGCCGCCGGAGCCACTTTCATGGTGCTATAGAATTTAAAAATTTTTCAGGCCAATATCGCATTCTCTGGGCATTCGTCTACACAAATTACCCCGAATGGATTAGCACTTTTTACGTGATAAACGCGCCGTCTTTCATGCCGATTGTTTGGAAGGCAATGTCAGCTCTAATGCCGGAGCGGACTCGCAACAAAGTGCAATTTTTCGCCGGCAGAAACCAGTGGCAACCGGAACTTTTGAAACTTTGCCACGCCTCCAATTTGCCCGAACACTGGGGAGGCACCTTGGTTGACAGTAAAGGAGACCCGATGTGTCGGGAACGGCTGAACATTCCTAGTGAGAAAATTCCCCGAGATCTCTTTTGGACGCCCACTCAGGAAAGTCCCCACTGGAGCCAGCTGGACTTGCTTGTTTTGGGCCCGGCCAGTAGTGTTTTGAAGAAATTCAAACTGACCCACGCGGAGAAATGCTATTTTGTGCTGAATATGTAGGTACCTTACTTTTCTTTTATAGCTACTGTAGTTTCTAAGCGGTGTGAAAGTGTACCGTGTTATTCGTTAAATTTTACGCTAGCTTGCAAAGTGATGTGAAAGTGTGTTTATTCTACAGATATGTGGAAAGGATTTGGTCGGTAGCGATGTTTTACTCGAAAGACACCAGCGAAAGAGACATTCAAAAGATGGAAGAATGGTGGCCGGATCAGGAGTACCCGGGAATGCCGACTGTAGATTTGCTTAAGGTGCCGTTGCCCGGACCCGGCATTTACTTTCTACGATTTGGCAACGAAAACTCCTGGTTTCGATCGCTTTCCATTTACTACCGGGTTCGTTTCACCAATGCAGAGGGGAGGAAAGTGCCTTTTTCTTTGCTCAGCTGACTTGTGATCTGATATATAAATCTGTGTAGGTTGGACGAGTTTTTTGCTTAGTGCTTGTGATTGGAAACTTCGTTATTAGTTTTAAACTTGAACATTTTTGTCTCAAAATATGCTGCCCTGCCTTCCAGACAGAACGTACAGTATGTATGTACGTGCGCCTTGTTTGACAGGGCTGTTTGTTTGCCGGAAAAACTTAGGCCGGTTTTATCCGTTTTTTTCCAAAGGTTATTTTCCAAGATAACAGAAAAAATTTTAGCAATCGCTTTTTATTGCAGACTTCAACGAACCAGCGTGAGTCATTACCAAATGCACTAATTTCATGTTTTAGAGGAGTAATTTGATTTTAAAACACCAAAAATACAATAATACAAGTTGCATGAAAATGGTGCCATTATACTACTTTGCCTAAAACAGGTTAGTTTTACCAAGCAAAACGCTTGGAAACCGTCTATTAGCGTAAATTAAAAGCAATTTGAAGCAAATTTAGCCGGTTATTGTGCCTATTTCCTCTAAACACTTGTTTGAGTTTTTTCCACATTTTAGTTTCTGTCCGAGTCCCTAGGAAAAAACCGACCCAACAGCACTGATAGATGAAGTGACATAATCGATGTTACGAACTGGAAAAGCAACTCTGATGCGAAATCATGCAATACTTTCCGGCAGGGTTTCCGGAAAAGTTGTAAATTCGGACTTATCTACGTAGTGTCTATTTACTTGGTGTCGAGCGCATGTCCAAACCGCGAAAACGGCCGCACTGTAGCTGTTCCATAAATCTCCTTTAGACTTAAGTGGCCCAAACCAGTGACAGTGCGTAGCGAGCGACACTAAAGAGGTCCAAAAGTGCAGTTGTTAGAGACTTCGCGGTTTCCGAATATTATGCTTGTCCTAAGGTGGTATTCGGCATTATTTCCGGCAAGGCAAGCAAGCAAGCAAAATCCATCGGCTAACGGCAACGTTGTTCACAAGAAGTCTGAATGAGGCTGGAAGTGTACGGTAACTTTACTTCGGTGCAAATGTAATTCAGTATAGAAGCGAGCGCATTTTTCAACCTCTGACACCTGAGCTGATTTACACCTAATCTAGACATACTTTTATAATTTTCTATTCAAAATTCTTCTTAAAAATTACTGAGGGTGTCTAGCAATGCGTAATTCGTATATCCCACCCAAAGTGGTCTCATTAGACCACGGCGTGGGCGTACGGTACCGAAGTGGTCCAAGCGCCATATAACTCTGTATTTGGTTTAAGTGCTGCGTTAAGTGCCTGACTGTCTCAGTGAGGAGCTCTGCCTTAATGAAATGAGATCGCCTAATAGACCAGACTTTGTTAAATAAAAATAACAGGGAACATACATAGGAAGGCGAGATTTTAACTTTTGCAAGAAATAACTATTGCAGGTATTAACATTAATCTGCATACATTTCTTCACCTAGCCTGAAAGCCATGCCTTGCAGCCGGCGGGTTTAAAGGTGCGATAGCATAGCTACGCGATTCAAATTTGAACCGATTCTGTAATCACTGACTCGCAGTTCGGCGATCGTAAATTCATGCAGTTGGGTCAGTTCAGTACGCTGTTCGTTATTCGGGTCCAAATCAGTTCCCTGAAAACTAGAGGTCGGCATTTCTGGATTGCTAAGTTTGGTTGGGTGCTAGGATTAAGACGCAATTTCGAATTGATTCAATTTAAGTGGACATAAACACGGTTTTGATTTCATTCATTCTCCTTTCGTATTGGTAAAAGAGTTGTTGAACTTCATATTGAGTCCAAGGAATGCCGTGTCCTTCCTTCGGACCCCGCGAAAACGTCTTCCTCCTCCATCTTCCTCCGTCCTTGTCTTGGCCAGCTGTCTCTCACCCTACAGAAACTGATGATATAATAAGTCGGCAGAACCGTACAACGCCCTGGTAGCGTCAGGACTAATCAATTCAAACACACTGCCTTTTTTAACGACGTTTATAGCGAAATTTTTATTTGAACTTAATTTTGTGGTATCAAATCTATAATAACTATTTTTTTCGACCTGATTTCTACCTTTACAGGGTGCTCCAATCAAATCATCATCTTGTACCCAGTGTTGCCAGGTGGTAGCCAGTCCAGTATACTACCACCAGCTCAAAATTATACTACTTTATACTACAATTTTCGCAAATATACTACATTTTCATACTACGCTGTAAAACTGTCAGATCAAAGGTTTAAAGCATGGAAAACTGTTAAGTAATGCAGGCAGCAATGGCAGAAGCGTTTTAATTTCGACTCAAAGAGTTTACACAGGAATAACTTTGTAAACCATTGAAAATTTACTGATTTTGCCAGTTTGCGTATGGTTTACCCTTCCCGTTCCCCTCAGGGGTAAGCAAGTTTGAAAGTGGTTTCGATTCGACTTTTAAAAAATACATGGACTGGGAACCTTACCAACTCCAATCCGACCAAGGTCCCTCAAGTTCGTCAAGCCTATCCCCTCCGGCGGAAAATTTTTGCGATTTTTTGGAAAAACCGTGATTTAACAGCGTTTTTTTGCCTTTTTTGGGAAATCGGCCTCCCCTGAGACGATTTCAAGACCCTCCTTCCAGATTTTTCCGGCCCATGTCTTGTATATAGGTAAAATTTATTCCGGTCCCTAAAGCCTAAGAACTCTAGACCTAAGCCGGAAACTAAGCCAAGCCTCAGTCTAAGCCTAGTGCTATTTTTATGGATAGGATCCAACTTTACTTTTTCTATAAGGATATGACATTAAAAAACTGTATTTTTGCTTTGGAAAACAAAACGGTTAAAAACATTGACTGTTTGGCCAAAAACGCATACAATCACCGATTTATTTTAATCTTTGTCTTAGGGAATAAATAGTTATGTCAATTTGATGTGAAAGAAGGAAAATCTGTGTTCAAACAGAATAATATTGACGAGTTTTCTCAAAAATCGGGAAAAGATGACATCTGAAATGGAATTGATGAATTATACTACGTTTTATACTACAAAATCTAAAATTATACTACATTTATATACTACATACTACAGCCGATTTTTCGATACTTTTCAAAGGTCAATTATACTATAGGTAGTATTATTATACATGTACTACACCTGGCAACACTGCTTGTACCATTTATTTTTGCCTATACTATTTTAGTGTACTATATTGTTGTACTATTTTGAGTAGGGATGCAAATGGTATAGAAAATACCAAATACCAAAACTACCAAATAGTAGATGGTATGGGTTAGGTGTAGCTGGAGGGGGGGGGAATCAGGGAAGGTCAGAAATGGATTAGATACTAATTAATTAACTTTCATATGACTGTACGACTCCGGACCGTGCCCTATAGGGTAAGCCGGGGTAATTCGGCACACCATTTTCAGTTTTTCAAAAATATCTCGGCCCAACTTAGCAGCAGTAACCTGATTTTCGGTCCGGAATTTTTCAATTTTTCTTAGTTACACTGTGCAAAAGGTTTGAAGCCATTCCGACCATTCTACAACGAATGGCGAGCGATGGTAATATGGATTCGGACCCCCGGACCCCCGGACCCCCACCGAATTCGGACCCCCAGCCTGGTACGGAAAAATGGTTCTTAAGATTCGGAACCCCACCTAGGCCGTAGTTTAAATTCACGAAATTTTATTTGGAAAATTTTGGGGCACATTTTGACACCTCGGTACGCGGACCATTCCCCCATCCACGGAGCACCCTAACTTTAGGCCTCAGTTTCAAGCTGCAATTCAAGTTTCTTCCGGTATCAATTTTCACTTTATTTCTTCTATTTTAGTGTATGATCTCTGCTGTTCTTCCGGTACCAATTTTCACTTTATTTCTCCTATTTTGGGGTATGATCTCTTCTGATCTTCCGGTACCGATTTTCACTTTACTTCTTCTATTTTAGTGTATGATCTGTGCTAGTGCGTCTGGTCGCAAATTCTCTCTTGTAGATTGGAGTACTGACGCAAGTCTGTTCGGGCACTTTATACTTGATTCGATATTGCCGTATGGTGTGATTACATATTTCCTTGTGTAGCGTACCTAAGTACGATAAATCTTTTTAAATACTTCGTTATTATTGGTCTACCTACATGCGCGCGTACTACTGTTTCTAAGTAAATTAATTTGAAATATAATTTAATTATAATTTATTTGTATTAGTAAATTTTTATAAAAATTAATTGAAATTATACATATAATTTACTTAAGGCAAGAATTCACTTTTAATATAATTCAAACTATAATTTACTTGTATTAGTAAATTTCTAAAAAGTATAATTAAAATTATAATTATAATTTACTTAGCAACAAACAGTAGCGCGTACGAATATACTACTCTACTGTGGAACCAATGTGATGCTCCTTTCGAGCGAAAGCGATACAATGTAGTCTCGGTTAATGTGTTCAACAACGGCATTTCAATTCCCCCAATACTATCAGGGTTCGGATTCGGTCAGGGGATTTAGAATTTGTCATGGGATTTTGGGACTTATCAGCGGAAATTGCGGTGCGTCACTACATAAATACATGCATTCAGTAGGTTGTAGAAGCAGCAATAAAAGCGCATGTAATTCAGACCATATCAGTGCGTTTTAGAAGGGTAATTTTTCAAAAATTTTCTCGCCCTGGTTGGACGGCCCAACCAACCTCTTCAAACTACTAAACCTGTTAGTTCTGTGGTCAGAATGCCTTTCTTACGCGTTTTTGAAGTGATTTTTTAGAAAATTTTAGCCCTGGTTGGGCGGCCCAACCAAACCTCTTCAAACTACTAAAACTATTAGTTGTATGCTCAGACTGCCTTTCAAACGCAATTTCCTCGCATCTGGTTGGGCAGGCAAAATCGGAGGCATGTCAGGGGATTTTGGATCAACAGATTGCCACGACCCTGACTATGATGAGTTTTAGATTCATTTATACAGTAAAATTTAGCACAAGTCTTATTCAGATTTGATGTACTCAGTGGAGCTCAGCGACAGTGTGAAGAAGTCAGTCTTTTTGCTCTCCTACCTGCCGTATGTCATTTTTCATTATATTTTTATTATTTTTATCTGAGGAGTACTTTGTTGGACTCTATTTTTGTGCAAGTTTCTCTGTTCACTGTCAATGCTCAATGTTGACCTTCCGCTTTAACTGTTACGCAGCTTTTTTACTCACCACCAAGTCAAGCATTCTTGACAATCGTTTAGCTGATGCTTAATTTATTTCTATGACGTGCAGTTTGCTGGGAAATACGTTTCGCAAAGTCATTACATGATGATTAAACGAACGAATTTACCGCGTTACAGTAATTTAAAGAAACTGATTGCCGGCTCAATCCCACTTGGCAAGGCAAACTGCCTTATTAAATTTTACCCTAAAGGGTGATCCTAACTCTGAACCTGCACCCAGCTAAGCCTGAACCTAAGCATCAGCTTGAAACTGAGGCCTAAAGTTATGTATGGTGGTCGGCGGATGGGGGGAATGGTCCGCGTACCGAAACCGAGGTGTCCAACAAATGTGCCCCGAAATTTGCAAATAAAACGGCGTGAAATTTAAACTACGGTCCCGGTGTGGGGTTCCGAATCCACGCTGGGGGTCCGAATTCGGTGGGGGTCCGGGGGTCCGGGGGTCCGAATCCATATTACCCGAGCGATTCCTTTTGGCGACTACTAAACTTCGCAACATCGCAACCAGTCGCAACTTCGCAACCAGTCGCACCCGTTCGCGTCCGGCGGGCGCCAACTCTAGAACGTCGATGCGAAGAAAACAGAAGAACCAAAAATAAATTTCCGACTTTTTTGTTTTTCTTTCTTGTGCGTTTGCTTGCCAGAAATGCTGCTATGACGTGATGTAACGGATGCCTACTTTGCTTTTTGTGTATAAAGTCGTTTCATTCAATGAAAAATGAGGCGGTCACATCAACAACAAGGGCACACTGGTTCTCCACCACCACAGTTTAGGCAAAGAACTGACACCAGCTTTACTGTAGTCGAAGGTACATACAAACACTACATACCTACTATTATTTTGTTTTCCTTTTTGAATAAACAAGTGTAGTAAGCCTTTTAAGAACGCCAAGGCTACGCATCGGTATAGGCTACGCACCGGATGCCCTGTTTTCCAAAACTAAAAGAACCCCCAGATACCCAATAATACCGGATTATGATTGCAGGCATCTGTACGAGGAGGCCCTGTTTTCGAAAACAAAAACCAGCACCGGGCCCGCAATCTAGCTGAACGTCCGAGACACGCATCAGTATAGGCTACATACCAGGACCGGAGGCCCTGTTTTCCAAACCTAAAGTCGATAGCGGGCGCGATCTAGCAGAACGTACTGTAAGAGTTGTTGATGACCCCGTAATTAATAATTAAATCCTCTGCAACAAGGCTCCCGATCTTTGCGGCCTTTGCGTGAATTTGTTAAAGGCATCTACGTAGCTGAATGACCGATTTCAGACTTAAATGCAACTCAACCCATGTTATTCGCTGATGGTCACTGTCTCACGAGCACCCCATTGAATTCAAGACAAAAGTCGTCTTCGGTTTCTGACCTCTTGGTAGACAGCGAAATTGTCGATATTACCGGAGTCTCCTCAAGCGCACGAAGGTAAGAAAATTTGCATTGCTGCTAGCTACTATGCTAATGCTTTTCTCTTACATAGGTCGCCACCTCAGAAAATCGCTCGCATCATCAACAGCAGTGATGGGACACCGGGGAAACGTAGTCAGTCAGTGCCAAGCCGCTCCAGTAGCGATTCCGGTATGCAGGAGGAACCCTCATTTGCCTCTGTGATTCAGTCATTTTCTGGATCTGATGAAATTGAGCTACCTCAAAACACAGTAAGTTAACGAATACTACTGTCATTTCTCGAACTTATACATGTAGTTTGGGTTTTTTAACCGCAAGCCCGATTTTCGGGCAAACCCCATGCAGCCTGATTCTGGGGGTTTGAGAACGCTGAACCCTATTTTAGGTTAAAAAGTAAAAAAATTAAAAAACTCCAGAATACTAAACTAGCGACCAAGATGCAAGCAGAATTTTACGTAATGGTCGTTTTTTGCCCAATTTCGGACCCCCTCCCCCCTCATAATGGGTCGTAATAATTTCCTGACCCCTCACCTATTGTGAAATAATTTGGCTACCATCGATTTCAATTTTTTGGATAGTTGGAGCCGAAATTTTTACGTTGTACTAAAATGACTCTTTCCAAAAATACCACCTGCTGTTGTAGTAACTTATCTATAGCTTTCTTAATTTTCTTTTTGATGACCTACAAACAACAGCATCAACAGCAAAGCAGAACCCAAACCCCTCGTGCCATTTCGTATTTTTTGCACGCCCTTTTTGGCGTTTCATCAGCGCGGAACAGGGTTCAAGAAATATGTACGTATAAACTCTATTCAGTTTCAAAATCGTAAAGGTTTGGGTAAATTATTCAAGGTTTAAAAACCGCAATTTGGGTCTCTTAAACTGTAATTATTGTTTCGAAATCCTAATTAGGGTTTCTAAATCTAAAAAAAGGGTTTCGTAAACACTACATTGGGTTTCAAGAACTCTAATTAGGGTTTCGGATAGGTAATACGGGTTTAGGTGCTCTAAACAGATTTTCGGAACTCTGTACGTACGGATTTTTCCTACCCATGTATGGATACATATACATGTACTAGGGAGTTTGGGGGTTACCCCCTAGCTAGATAGGCCAACGTCCCTCACCGACCCCCGCCAACCCAAAAATGCAAGTACTAGTAGTGGCTCCAGTACTAACAAACTGGGTCAGAATGTCAAACTACATGTATGTATGTAGTGTGTTGTGCGGTCTAATTCTGCTTTCAATTTAGTCGCGTACTACGTATGTACAGTGTAGTAATGTGCACTGCTTGCTTAATTCAGCACGTGGGCCGCCGGCCGTTCGTTTAGCCAGCCATATGTTCTTATGATCTGTTTATCGCTCTCAGATTACTCACTCCGATAAAATGCCTTAGCCGATTCTGGCCGCTTGGTCTCACCGCTCTCACAATAAAATATAGCCTGTATCCACTGCGCGACACAGAAATCACTAATTTTTAGCCTAAAATTCGCTTGAAAAGTTTTGGAAACCGAATTTGGCGTTTCCACTGCTGATATTTAAGAGAAATCGGTGTTTATAGAAGCCCTTTTTGCCATTTTTTGCTAGTTTTTAGCTCTAAAATGCTATTTGGCAGGATAAATAGCGATTTTTAGCCTCCTTACAGAGAAAACGTGCTAAAAACGCATTTCCAGGCGTTCTGGAGCTTTTCAAATTTTGGACCCCCTCTGAGCGAAAACCCCTCGACCCACCCCACCTGACGGAAAACCCCTCCCCCTCCCCACGCTGGCCGGAACCTGTTATATGTATGTTTGCGTGTACTTGTTTTGTACTTGTGATGGTCATAGATAAGAGAAAATATTAATTAATTAATTTTAATTAATTACTTATTGTTTCAGCCCTTGCTGTGCAAAAAGGCAATCACTGAGTGTAAAGAAGTGGCAGAGATATTTGCATTCAAGTGTGAAGAGTTCTATGGTCAGCAGATGGTGTGTACTGCGGTTCCGCAACTTTGTCCTGGGCAAACTATGTGATTCACAAATAATTTCTCTCGTTTTAGTCTCACTTCCCAGCCAAAGAGAATCTGCGTCCGCCAGAGGACATTGCGCTTTCGCATGAGGAACGCTACTGGCTGCCCTACGAAAATCGGTACAGCCACTCTCGTACCCAGACGAGATTGGTGCACGCTCGCTATAGTTGTGTGCTCGGTCGGTACCCATACTTCAGTGCTCATCTAATGCGGATCCCACCGAATCTTTTCAATAAAATCAACGAAGTGCACTGCAGGCATCTGAATGAACAGCTTGCTGCCGATCTGTGAGGTACTCTGGACTCTCTTCCTGCACTTTGATTGTTCTCTTCATAATGAATTTGTTAGTAGTTTCTTTCTTTCTACGTTGTTGCCTTTTTGCTTAGTTGCTCTGTTTTGTTGCAGGGAAGGGGAGGCTGACGACGCCTTGCGTAGCAAGCTTATTTCAAGCAGTAAAATTACTTCTATGACCATATCTCTCCATTCTTTCATACTGTGTTTGTTTGTTCTGTAAATTTGAGCATATTTGCTTGTTTCGAAGAAAAACCTGTTATTAAGCGTAATTGTTGTTGTACAATTGAGAGAAAATAATTCTTCGAATATGCTCAGACTTACAGCGGAATAATAAGAAGGTACGTACACATTGGTACCGTACTTCGCTGGGTTGACAGTTCGATTTAATGTGACTCGGTAGGTTTACACATGCACGACTACAAGCAGGCAGGCCGGCACAGTTGGTGTAGTGGTTTAGGCCGCAAAGCCACTCCACTGTGCTCGTGCGCTCATCCTCCCGGCGCGACATGTGGCTTGCCGTTAAGAGTTGGTCGTCGGCACAAAACTCCACCGAAAGTTAATGACAGCGAGTAGGTAGGTAAACGGGAAGTGGGAACCGGCTGGATCTGCCGTTGCCCCGAAAGCCGCTCCGCAAAGCATGCTTGGCGGAAAAGAAGATCAACGACGTCAGGAGGTGTCTGAGAAACCAACTATGCCGGGAGTCCCCCCACCGGCGCCCGGCCGTCGGGAGCTGACAGCACCATGACGTCAACATGCCAGACGCTCATCTTAGTGACTGGCTACCCAATGGCACAGCATGGCTAGGACGTGGCTGGGCAGTGAAAGAAGGAAAACCGTCCGAGATGACTAATTACGGGGGTTGCGAAATGGACCGCATATGTCTGATCGTAAGGTCGTCCCCCGCACATCGGATCAGATCAGACCACAAGCAGTCATGGTACGGCTCGATTTCAGTAAGGAAGGCTGAAAAGGCGTATAATATCCAAGTTATTTCATTTCTCAGGTAAAGCGACTGCTGGAACAGTGTTATACAGTATGTATTATAAAACAGGCCGGATTTTCAAATTTGTATGTGGGTTCGGGGTCGGGCCCAGGGGCCTTTGCTACACACACGGCCTGGCTCAAATCTTCGCTCGACCCCGGGCTCGGCTGCGTCCCGGCCGACCAATGCAGGTCTCTACCCCTATTACGTATGCAACAATGAAGTAAGTTCTCTTCAGTATCTACCTGCAGTTTACGATCGCGGCGTATCAAGAATGGAAAAAGTGTTTCTATTGTTCACAGTCACAATCGAGAGATTTAGCCGTGTTGCGGTAATTGTGGTCATACTGTATGTTTGACAGGTGGCAGCCTGGTAACAGGGTTGCCGATCCAAAAAATGTTACTTTTTGCCAAAAAACAGAACGCTTAATTGTATTTTTGCCTAAAAGCGAAATTTTCAGCCCAAAAATTATTCAGTTTCAGTTGATTGTTGCTATTTTTACCAAAATGTAAAGGTTAAAACACTGCAAGTCTTCCTTCCTGGAGCATTGAATAGATTTTCATTTGATGTCCATGTCCTTCATTCGCTCCGCTCGCCCCCTCATACAGTGTCCTCTCTACTCGACCATCGCTGTTTAGTAACATAATCTGTGGCCTTTCTGATTCCTTTTGTGCAATTTCATCATCAAATAAATCTTCGCATCGACGTTCTAGATTTGGCGCCCCGCGGATGCGAACGGGTGCGACTGGTTGCGAAGTTGCGACTGGTTGCGATGTTGCGAAGTTTAGTAGTCGCCGTTTTTAGTACGTTT
>JASANB010007413.1:0-44575 GCA_030248155.1 Sabatieria punctata | reverse complement strand
GCCAGTGCCAAACCAGTGCAAAGCCTTATGCAGGCCTCGGAAATCGGCCGCCTTAACGACCATTTCAGCGGCGAGCAGCAATTAGGTCACGGAACGTCCTATTCTTAAACACAGCCAGCCCTCAAACTAATCTCTGTGTCTTACGGAAAATCGTTTGCTTTCCGTGGCTTGTCATGTAGCTTTTTGGAAGTTTTGCCTCTGATTTAACCTGTAACAAGGCCAGCGGGCCCGCCTCAAATGAAGCTGAGGGGGTAGTAGGGGGTCCTTTGGGAAGGGTGGGGGTTCGCCCAGGGACAGGTTCCAAGATTTTAACAGTCAGGCACTTAACGCCGTTTATGGTACCGACACCATATAAGGTGCCGGTACCATATATGGTACCGGTACCGAGGGTAGTGGTACCATATATGGTACCGGCACCATATATGGTACCGTCACCATATATGGTACCGGTACCATATATGGTGCCCCCACGTTCGGCGACTGTGGTGGTACCATATATGGTACCGGTACCATATATGGTACCGGCACCATATATGGTACCGTCACCATATATGGTACCGGCACCATATATGGTACCCCTACCCATGGCCATGGGTGCCGGTACCATATATGGTGCCGGTACCATATATGGTGACGGTACCATATATGGCACCGTCACCATATATGGTACCACTACCATATATGGTACGAAATCTGAACGGAGTGGTACCATATATGGTACCGGTACCGGAAAAACGCGAAGGTGGGGGTACCATATATGGTGCCGGTACCATATATGGTACCGGCACCTTATATGGTACCGTCACCATATATATGGTACCGGCACCTTATATGGTACCACCACAGGCCCCGAACGTGGGGGCACCATGTATGGTACCGGTACCTTAGGTACTGGTACGGTACCATATATGGTACCGGCACCTTATATGGTACCACCACAGGCCCCGAACGTGGGGGCACCATGTATGGTACCGGTACCATATATGGTACCGGTACCTTAGGTACTGGTACGGTACCATATATGGTACCGGCACCTTATATGGTACCACTACCTACGGTACCGGTACCATATATGGTACCGGCACCTTATATGGTGTCGGTACCATAAACGGCGTTAAGTGCCTGACTGTAAAAAGCTCCAAAACGCTTCAGAATGCGTTTTTAGCACGTTTTCAGTAACACCGTAAAAATCACAATGTTAACCTGCCTAATAGCTTTTATGAGCTAAGAAACAAACAAAAAGTACTCAAAAGGGGCTTGCAAAGACACAGTCTTAAATAAAAGCAGCGGAAATGCCAAATTCCGTTTCCGAAGGCTTTAAGCCGATTTTAAGCTAAAATTAGTCATTTCTGAGCCGGTTTTTTAGGATCTACTATAGCCGCTAATAGTACGCACCTAATAGGTGTAAGATGGGACCGAAGTCCCTAAACTGTTTCGGGGGTGAGGTGGGGCGGTATGGCCTTTTTAACTAGAGAGTAACGCTAGTACTACTGTTGGCAAGGCCGACGGAACCTGAACTTATTACCTGAACTTTTTCACCTTATTCTTTCCATTTATTAATTGGTTTTTAACCTGAAATTCGTCCTGAACCTGAACCAGAGTCCTGAACCTATTCTGTTTGAGTCGGACTTGAACCTGTCTCGTTTTATTGGACTTACTCAAATAGGTTCAAATACTGAGTGCAATTTTAGGCAAAATTCGTTAAATTTTCGGTTGGATGCATAGAAATTAAAAGGTTTCGTGTTTTTACACATTTTTCACACTGAAAATGTTAGAAACGAAAATATTGTCATTTAAAAAGTCTGATCTGGACCTTTCACTGCAAGTGGACACGCTTACAGGGTTCAGAACAGTTGCAAACGCTGCAAAATTTCTGCAGTTTTTGTTAATATCAGTGGACTTGAATCTAAACCTACTGTCCAGGTTTTTTAGAAGATGGACTTGAGCCTGAAATTTCCATGTTGGACTTGACTTGAACCTGAACCTATTTTCCACCCCCGCACTTTCAAACAGTACCTACCTAGTACCATGTATGGTTTATATCTTCCGTTTCAGGCTCGGCTGTGGTGATTTCAAAGCGACATGTTCTGTCTGCTGCCCACTGCCTAATTGACCAAGAGACAAAGGAGGAACGTGGAGACGTGTAAGATAGTTTGCATGTATTGCTTGTCTTTGTTTAACCCTTTGTAACACACCTGCTTCTACAGAAGGGGTCATGTTTTCGACGCGGCCGCAGATAATGTATCGGAATGGCCAAAATTTTCCCCCAATCGTTGGAAAATTTTCATATTTATACATAGGAAATCCTATGGATAATTTATTGGAAATCCGATAATGGAGGGCGATGCAAATTTTTGGGTGGTGTGTAACAAAAGGTTATAAGTGGATTCATACGCGTGTAGAAAAAGATCGCCAGGCGATTTTACTGTAGAAAAACTGTCGCTCCATGTATGTAGATAAAAATTTTCTGCTCAAGTGTTATTTCAGCCTAACTAAACGAAAAATAGCTAAAAAAACCTAAAATTCTGGCGAAAAATCGGACTTTTTGGCTTACCATGCTCTCAACCCCATCAGCCGCCGCTAAACCCTCCAGCCAGCCAGCTCCCTCAGAAATAGAAAATTTATCACCCCTTTACCGAAATGATAGCCCATGTCTGCCAACAGTAATATGGCAGTTCGTCAGAATTAGAGCCTCAATCCCAAGAGGCTTTCCTTCCAGTCAGTTTCTGCTTCCATCCACAGGAGACAATGCCTGTGAGACTGAACATATGCTATTACATAGCAAAACTGGCTCAAAAGTACCTACTATATCTTCTCTTAGTTTGGCGGATAAATTGGAGTAGTTTGTTTTGATGGAGATCCACTTATAAATAGGGATGGGCACGTAAATTAATTTTCGTAACGCGTAACGTAAATTAAGCACCGATTTTTAATTTACGTTACGTTTTGCAATTACAGTAATTAAAAAAATCCGGATACGGAAATTAAACGAATACGAAAATTAAAATTTAGCAATACGTAAATTAATTTCCGTACGTGAATTAATTTACGTTCCTAGCGCAAAACAGATTTTTCTGTTGAATCCTGAGCCCCGCATTGTTTTGTTGTATTATAGACATATTTTTGGTTACTACTGAATCTCAAATGCGACTTTTAAGGCTAATTTTTCGAAAATTTTTCGCCCTTGTCACACAGAAGCCGAATCCTATTCTTCGAACTGCTAAACCGGTTAATTTCGGTCAATTTTACGATCGGAATATCCTTTAGATACGTTTTTGAAGGCTTGAATTAGTCAATATGTTATCTCAGTGTATAAGAAAATAGGCAGGAAAGCCAGGCAACTATAAATTCATGTGTAGGTGTTGGAGAGTTCGGGGTTGAAAAATACGTTCAGGTTCAAGCCAAAGCCAACATAGAAATTTCAGGCTCAAGTCCATCTTCTCAAAAACCTGGACAATAGGTTCAGGTTCAAGTCCACTGATATCTCCAAAAACTGCAGAAATTTTGGGCTGCTTGCAACTTTTCTGAACTATAAGCATAAGCCTTTCTATTGGGTGTGAAAAAAATAGATCAGACTACAGGGTACAGTGGGAAAATATCGAAATTTTTAAAACATATTAATATAACTATACATATATGTTTTTCGCCAATCAAACATATAAATAACAAATATAGTTATATGTTTCTGAAAATTGAATATGCACATATTTTTGAACATAAAACATATTTGTACAAAAGTCGCTTATTCACTTATATTTTGTCTGAATTTTCGATAATTCAAACTTGAGATTCTAAATTTCCTGTTTAAAACGGTTTGCAACAAGTTAGATTGCATACTCAGATTCAAAAAGTTTAAGTGAAAGTCAGATTTTGGAAAAGTTTACTGTCAAACAGCAACCAAAAGTCTTGAAATAATGAATTCCTATAGCAAAAATATGTATATGTTTCCGGAAACATATTGACCTCAAAACATATAAATATAAAACATATTTGACATGCAAACATATTGAGAAACATAAACATATATGTTTTCCCAAAAACAAACATATTTATGTTTTAAAACATATACATAAAACATATATGTTTCCCACAGTACTACAGGGCAGTGTACTTTCGTTTCTGACATTTCCAGTTTGAAAATAGGTATAAAAACATGAAATCTTTAAAATGTTGTGCAATATGCAATCCAACCGAAATTTTTACATAATTTGCCTAAAAATTGCACTCGAAATTTGAACCTATTGAGAAAGTCCAATAAAACGGAACAGGTTCAACTATGGCTGAAATATAATAGGTTCAGGTTCAGGTTCAAGTCCTCAAATTTCTGGTTAAAAAACCTATTAATAGATCCAGGTTTAGTCAGACTTGCCAACAGTATGTTGTACATTTAAAGTGCTTCAAACAGAGAAGCGAAGTTACATACTTTTCTTCACTACTAATCTTATACGTAAGTACTGTCATACAAAGCAAAGAAACCGTCAGTGTGTGGTACATGTAGGTAGACTACAGTCTGTAGTACGTACTACGTAGTTGGCTAGTTTCTGCGCAGCTATTAAACCCTCAGCAGCTACAGTAATTCAGCCAAAAAACATTACCCACATTTCATTCCTTCCTTTTGGTGTGAAGTTAGATTTCAAAAATACGAATGCAATTTCAATCGAACAAACACAGAATTATAATTTGCATTGCATACAGTTCATTTTTATGATTTTTTGCGCGATATTTGATTGCTATACTACCTACTAGCTAATTTTGAAGAAAAACGAAAATTAATTTACGTATGGCTGGAATCTTATTCGTTACGACGTTACGGAAATTAATTTACGTAACGCGTTACAGCAAGAAATTAGCCGTTTTAATTTCCGTAACACGTTACGAATACGGAAATTAAAATCTGGTAAAACAGAAATAACACGTACGTAAATTACCGATTTTAATTTACGTTGCCCATCCCTACTTATAAATGGCAACGCGTGGTGTCTGTCTGTTTGTTTGTTTGTTTGTTTGTACGGAACGTTCGTTTTTAAGCTTTCAGAGCGATTTTTTCTGGTACTTTCGGCGATTTTCTCGATCTTTTCGCAATGAGAGGCTGACACAATTTTGGGACTGCTATTTAGAATCGGAATTCCGTTAATATCTAATTATTAAATTAATGATTTCTTTCAAATCAACTTTGGGCAGTTTCTGCGAAGCACCGCTGTGCGGCGCGCATGGCAGTTGGCGACGTGGATAACCCGTTTGGCAGGTGTATCAATGTATCATATTCGGTGTTGACGCTGGGCAGCGTACAATTCAATGGTTTTTACCCAAGAGTAAGCACTGTTACCCACACGCTACCACAGCATCGTACTTTTTGGGCCAGGGTCCCCTGTGGGGTATACTTGGCAGGCACAGTGGATCGCCTGGAGTATGCGAGGTTGCTCGCGCCAAAGATCCTCTTCAACACCTCAGGCAACAGTGCAACACTGAGCTGCAGAGTTCGTTTCGCTCCTACACGTCTTTTTTGAGGCTTCTGTGACTGGAGCTGATTCGATGGCGCTTGAGAGCACTGCAGAGCAACTGCAAGAACAAGGACACGTACAAGATGACACGCGCATGGCAGTTGGCGACGTGGATAACCAGTTCGGCACGTGTATCAATGTATCATATTCAGTGTTGACACAGGGCAGCATACAATTCAATGGTTTTTACCCCAGAGTAACTTGTTGTGAAGCACTGTTACCCACACGCTACCACAGCATTATACTTTTTGGGCCAGGGTCCCCTGTGGGGTATACTTGGCAGGCACAGTGGATCGCCTGGTGTATGCGAGGTTGCTCGCGCCAAAGATCCCCATCAACACCTCAGGCAACAGTGCAACACTGAGCTGCAGAGTTCGTTTCGCTCCTACACGCCTTTTTTGAGGCTTCTGTGACTGGAGCTGATTCGATGGCGCTCAAGAGCACTGCAGAGCAACTGCAAGAACAAGGACACGTGCAAGATGAACAAGATGCCTCTGAGAATGCGATCTCAAGCATAAAGGAGAGAACACTGTACATCAATACAGCTAGAAGCAGCATCGATGGTCTGTCCATCGCGGCTGTTGCACAGTCTATTGGACTAGAAAACACTCCTGACCTGCACCCTCAGTTTCTTTACAGAGTGCGTAATGCACTGAAACTGAGCTATGCCAGCAAGGCAGCTAGAGACACTGTACTAGAGAAACAATTGTGCATCAATGAACAACTCTTTCAACCTGAACTGCCCTTTGAACTTTGCTCAACGAAAAGACTGGTGCTCTGCCTGTATGGCATCCCAGTGTATGAGACTGAGGTGAACATAGCTGACTGGCTAAAGGAGAAGGGAGTCAAGCCTGCTGGAGAGTTTCGCTGGCTGACTTATCCCAACACAACGATTTGCACCACAGGCAGATCAGTGAGTAGAGGCCCCCAGAGAACTAGAAATACCAGGGTTCGCCTGGTATCAGTCAATAATGGTCAAAAGGAGAAAGATAAACAAACATCTGGTACTGGGGCATGCAACGGTGGTGCAAGAAGTGCTTGCAGAAGGGGCACGATAGCCAACACTGCCCACCTCCAGAGGCAGAGACCACTGACGATGTGGTCACAGTTGTGATCGATGAAGTCCCTGAACAAGAGGCCACAGAGCAGGTGGTGGAGCACACAGAAACTCCAAGGCTACCGAAAGGAAGCTATAGCAAAGTAGCTAGGAGTCCAGCAGTGACGCTGCCTCCAGAAAAGCAACAGCTTAAGGACCGTTTGCACACAGAGTATGGTGCCAATGTGACCATCTTCTTCACTAAGAAATTCGTCTTCTCCAACCACCATCCTTGCAAGTTTACTGTTGATGGAGAGACTTACAGCTCGACTGAACAGTACCTCTTTGTGCAAAAGGCTAGAAAGTGTGGCACCCAGAAAGTGGTTAGACAGATGAAAGAAACAGAAGATGCAGCTGCTGTAAAGAGACTAGGGGAGCAGATTCGTTGGCCACACAACACTCAGCACTGGTACGAGTTTGCTGAAAAGCAACTAGAGGAGGCCAATGAAGCAAAGTATCGGCAGAATCCAGAACTGCGCCATCAGCTGTTCATGACCTGTGGTACCAGGCTTGTAGAAGCTTGCTCAGACCAGCTCTGGGGGTAGCGGCTTTAGACTTGGAGACACCAAGAACAACATTCCAGAACAGTGGACTGGTCTCAACGTTTTCGGTGACCATGCATGAAGCGAGGGCTTACAGAAGAAGATAGTAGTAGTTCTGTGTCTAAACTGTCAAAAGACTAATGGAAGTGCTTACTGTGGCCACTCTTAATGTAGCTGGACTACGTAGGAACCCAAAAACATTTATAAGTGGATGTATCACATTACATACGCCTGTATCACAATCAACTTTCTTATGCGCGCGAAGCGCCTGGTACCAATCATCCATGGTCAGGAAGAGGAAAATCAACATCTGGTACTGGGGAATGGAGCGCTGGTGCAAGCGGTGCCTCAAAAAAAGACATGACAGTAAACACTGCAATCCACCAGAAGCCAAGACTGCTGAGGTGGTAGTCACGGTCCTAATCGATGAAGTACCAGCTGAGGAAGGACAAGAGCGGCCAGTAGCTCATATCGAGACACCACATTTGCCAAAAGGAAGCTACAGCAAGGTAGCTAGGAGTTCAGCAGTGCTTTTGCCACCTGAAAAACAACAGCTTAAGGACAGACTGCACACTGAGTATGGCAACAATGTCACTGCCTTCTTTACCAAAAGCTTTGTTTTCTCAAATCACTACCACTGCAAGTTTGTTGTGGATGGAGAGACTTTCACTTCCACAGAGCAGTACCTTTTCGTCAAAAAGGCCAGGCATTGTGGCAAAAAGAAGACAAAGCAGCAGATGAAAGAAAGCAATGATGCAGCTTCAGTAAAGAGGCTAGGTGAACAGATTCACTGGCCAGACACCACGCAGGAGTGGTACAAGTTCGCTGAACATACTGTTGATCGGGTATACCCATACCCATACCCGAAACTGGGTATTTTTGAGCAAAATTACCTGAAATTGGGTATACCCATACCCGGGTACTTTTTGAAATACCCATACCCGGGTATACCCGACTTTTTGAAAAATACCGGGTATTTGAATGGGTACTTTTTGGAAAAAATTGTTAAATTTTTGATTGGATTGCACAAAAATTTAATGGATTCGTGTTTTTCCACCTATTTTTCCAGTTGAATATGGCTGAAAACGAAAGTACTCCACTGTAAAGTCTGGTCTGGGTCATTTACTGCCAGTAGACAGGTTTATATAGCCCAGAAAAATTGCTATCAGTGCAAAATTTCAACACTTTTTGAAAATATCGGTGGACCTGAACCTGAACCTATTGTCCAGGTTTTTTTAGAAGATGGACATGAACCTGGACTTGAACCTAAAATTTTAATTGTTGGACTTGACTTGAACCTGAACCTGTTTTTTAACCCCGGACTTTCCAACACTAATTTTGACTTTGCTCAGGGAAAAGTCAGGGAAAGGTCAGGGAATTTTGCTTTTCAAAAGCCGTAGGAACCCTCTAATAGTCGTGCAACAAAGCAGATTAAAAACCTATTTTGCAAAACCAATTGAAATTTGGCATTTTTAGGCAATATATATTGATTTATGCGATTTTAATGAAAAATACCCGATTTATACCAGATACCCGGGTATTTTTAAAATACCTACCCATACCCATACCCGGGTATGGGTATTTTAAAAAATACCTACCCATACCCATACCCAATTCAGAATCAAATACCCGTAGCAACAGTAGCTGAACAGCAGCTGGAGGTAGCCAATGAGGCAAAGTTCAGGCAAAACTCAGAACTACGCCATCAACTTTTCTTGACATGTGGCACCAGACTGGTGGAAGCATGTGCAGACAAGTTGTGGGGAAGTGGCCACAGACTAGGAGACCCTAAAAACAACAACCCTGATGAATGGACTGGACTCAATGTGTTCGGTGACCTACTGACACATCTGCGAAGAAGACTCATGAGTGAATATCCAGCAGAATCTAAAGAAGCTAGAGAAGCAAAAAAAGGTGTAAAACGTGTGCTCAGTGCCTTCCTCAGTGATGATAGTGCAGATGTGACTGGTAAGTTAGCTAAGCATTAGTTGTTTATCCAGTGTATAGGATTGCACAGATTAATATACTGCCAATGCCAATGTAATACAGTTACCTACTTGATACTTGTTGATTAAAAAAAATACCCAAAAACTTGAGCTATTCAATACCGCGGTTAGCACCCGATCCATGATGATTGTGGTGCAATATTCGCGATGCTATGCGAATGACGTGCATAGCAGTTGGTGTCCTCTTTGACGTCGTTTGGGTGTGAACTAAACGATTCGGTAGACGTACCGCATGACGGCCGCTATGCTATTTTAGAATTGGAATTCCGTTTACAGTATTAATGATTTCGTTTTGGCCACTTTTAAATTTCGCGCTGACTTTGTGGCATGTAACTACAGCCATGTGAAGCGTATGATTACGGTGTTCAGTTATTTGTTTGTGGGCCTACATTTTGTTTCAAATTTCACGCTGACTTTGTGGCATGTAACTACAGCCATGTGAAGCATATGATTGCGGTGTTCAGATATTTGTTTGTATGGGCCAGTACATAAATCGCCTGCTCGAAAAATCGATGCGGTACGGACAAGCGGTGTGATGTGGTACACAGTTTTGTTTCGTGAAATCGCCTAATCGCCTAATCTGCTGGAAACTTGAAAAACAACAAAAAATTGTGCAGCAAGAAAACGGAAAATTCAGTAGGGGGCGTCCATAATTTTCGAAGTTCGGTGAGGGGGTGGGGGTTGGTCCAAAAACTTTGCCTAGCTTCGCATGGGGGTGGGGGTAGGGCCCGACCGGATACAAATTTCTACCGGATCCGGATCCGGATCCGGATACGCCCATATCCGGCCGGATCCGGATCCGGATATGCCGGATATCATTGATCAACTTAAAAAATTTTTTTGGTGGTACCAAATGGTCATCAACTTAAAAATTTGGTGGCACCTACCAACTGTAGTTCAAACTATGGTTGGATAATATCGGGTTTTTGCGATACATGTGATATTGCATATATCATATGCATGCAAAAATGAGATATGTACATATTTTTTTGCATATTTGCATATTTTATCACCGCGGCTAGAAATTGATAACTGGACGCTTTCCAAGCATTTTCGAGTTTGGTCGGAATGTCTATGCAATCTTTAGCATTTATTAGGCATACCTATTTTACAGATACAGACCTCATCTGAAAAAAAAAACAGAAGGGGGAATACAGTTTGGCATGAAAGTTCAGCTCATTTCGTAATTTTTAGATAAAAATGGTTGACATACAGACTTTTGGCCAAACTATTGTTTGTATGTTCAAATTTGTTCTCTCTAATGTGGTATACTTAGCCGACCTTTTGGTAGACCTGTCCTAGTTTTACAAACTAAAAAATTATGAATTTGAAAAATTTCAGTTGAGATTTCCATTCTTTGCGAGTTGAGTTTAGAGTCTCAACTCAAGCCATTCATCTCCATTCTGCAACTGAAAAGAGACGCTTTGATCTCTGTAAAGTACAAATTTACAGTATAAACTTGCCTCAATAATAGTTCGTTTTTTATTTTAGATTTTTTATTTTTAATTAAATGAAAAATTAGCAAAAACAAGGCGACTATCCTAAACATAGAAATCCAGTCTGCTTGGCTGTTTTGTGATATTCATTGTATCACATTAGTATTATTATCTTTGTTGAGTTTGTTTTGGCCAAGTCCTAGCCTGCTCGCCTTCTGTAGCTTAGAGCTATCCCCTTCCGAAATGAACTGACCCGAATTTTCAGATGTCATTTTTCAACGTAAATATTTCAAGAACCCTTCATCGGATCTTTGCCAAATTTTGCAAGTTAACAAATCTTTATATGGACTTAAGAACCTGAAGAGCTCAGCTTTTTCACAAAACCGGTTAAAATCTGGCGGATTTTTACTTTCAGTCAAGGTGAAAAATTAGCATTGTCAAAAATGAGGGTGTTATCCTTTGCACAGAAATCAGGGTTATACGAACTACTGGGGTCATAGATTACAATCGCCTCAAGAAATTTCTAACAAGCATTCGGTCGAATGCAATATTTATGTTCAAAATACGTAAAAATCACGTTTTCTCATCTGTGACTGATATCCGGCATATCCGGCAGGTAATATCCGGATCCGGTACCGGATCCGGATATGGCCATATCCGGCCGGATCCGGATCCGGATCCGGATATCCGGTCGGGCCCTAGGTGGGGGTACAAGATTTATATCCTGCGTAGCATGTACGCATGTGTCACGATCAGCTTTTTATAGCATATATCACATTACATACGCCTGTATCACGATCAACTTTCTTATGCGCGCGAAGCGCGCAATGGCGTCTAGTTAAGAGAAACAAGCGCAAAGACGAAAGGCGGTGGGTGGAAAATTATACTGTAAGTATTGCTTGTCATTGAGAGGTATAGATACTGAAAGCAGACACTCACGCAGCACTTGCATGCTGTCCAACGGTTTAGAAATAGCTAGGCTTGTGTAAGTAAATAAAGTATATTTTAAGTAAATTAAGTAAATTATTTTTGGTAAGTATAATTTACAAATTATGATTATAATTAACTTTGTCTGTTTTCGTAGAAATTTAATTTAATTATAATTTACTTACCAAATGATGTACTTGTATTATTAGTAAATTTCTAGAAAATATAATTAAAATTATAATTATAATTTACTTAGCAACAGTAACACGTATGACAGAAATCTTGGACATCGGTCCACAATTTACCATGTTCTGCTCTTTACAGTGCATACCTGCTGAAAGGCAAATTTATATAAAATTTCACGGATTTTCCACATTCAAAGCCCAAAAACTCAAATTTGGCCCCCCTTTTTTTCCTCGATTTTTTGTGCGTTCTAAAGCGAATAGATAGCGCTACATTTCCATGAAATAAAATTATCGGACTGGGGGTTGTAGGGTCACGTGGACCCGGAACGGATTCGAAAAAAATTTTATCAGAAATCTGGTCAAGTAGACGTCGTTTGAAAGAAAACGCTCTTCTGATTTTAAATAGGCAATGACCAAGTTTCTACGTTGATTCGTTCCCGAGCTATAAGCCGAAAGTTGAGGTCGGGTCGAAAAAGTAACCCCCTCAAAAAGGCAGGGAAGGTGATAAAATGTCTTTTTATGTCAAATTATAGAAAAATACAAAATTTTATCCAAATCGGAGACGAAAAGTTGAACTTAGAAAAACCGGCTCTTAATATATTAGGTAGCCTAGCTAAATAACAAACGCTGCAGAGCAGATGATTTTGCCTTTTAAACTAAGACCATAAACTTATCCAAAGATTTAACTTTCACAACGTCGCAGTTGGCTGTTGATTACAGAATTTGATGACCTTATGAGTAAAAAAGGCTGAGTTGAGTTTAGTTAAGGTGTTTATCAGGCATCGGCGTGTAGCATAGTGGTTAGTGCATTGGACCGGAAATCCAAAGGTGCTGGGTTCGATTCCCAGCTACGCTCTTACACATGCCTAACTTTTTCACCTTTCTTTCTATTTAGCAATACCAGTCTGACATGGGTTGAGGTGAGGCCATTGGTCCGCTCCCCATTGTTTGTCTGGCTTGTCAAAGGTCTAGTTAAGGTGTTTATCAGGCATCGGCGTGTAGCATAGTGGTTAGTGCATTGGACCGGAAATCCAAAGGTGCTGGGTTCGATTCCCAGCTACGCTCTTACACATGCCTAACTTTTTCACCTTTCTTTCTATTTAGATCTGTTACTGTATAAGAAATAGGAATAACCAGCTTCCAATCATTTTCTCTGGTTCTGGTCATCTTTGAGACCTCTCAAAAAATCAGAAAATGCTATGTGTTACAATGAAGAGCCATAAAGTTTTATAAACCTAACCAAACACACACGGCTCTATTTTGCAGCACTTTCATCTTTGAATTTCTGCGCGTGAGTAATCTGGGAGCTGTGAAGCAGGGGTACAAGATGAAGCGATGGTATTATAATCAATATGACAAGTACAGTGAAGACACCAACGACTTTGTGATCATCGAGTTAGCCAAACAACTTCCTGATTATGCAACTCCGATCTGCCTGGCTAGCGGGAGAGATTTTGAGACAAACAACAGAAAAGCTAAACTCTTCTCCTATGGACCCACAGGTCGGGACCTTGCTTTTCTCTTTTCATTCAATCATCATCAGTCAGTAATGGTAATACAAAGCGGGTTAATTTTCTTGTCGGTCTGTCTTCTATTAGAATTTATTTTCTCAATATGTACTGTATGTTTGCAAATCGGTTTGCCAGTGGCCCAAACATATCTGTACAATTTTATCACTCTCTTTCCTGTAGCGCATGTGTGGTGCTGACACTAATTGATTTTTGTGCACTGTGCTGAATTTTCGACGCGCCGAGCAATTCTAGAGATAGGCGGAGGAATCGAGGTCTACAATTTGAATTATGGCACGATGATGATGCACAATTCGCAGAATTTTAAAGATTGTAAGCGCCGATCCTACCACTTCTGCCTGACAATGGATTCAACGCGGGCAATTGCCATCAAGGTGCCTTTATGAATAGCTGCAGCGTTTCTGAATCCTATCAAATTAAAATAAAATTTCAAAACTGAATTTAAATTTGACTAATCTCCATAAACAAAAATTAGCATGCTAATTGTAACGAATTTTAAATTTTACCAATACCCTATAGTACCACCACAGTCCGTGAACATTAGGTACCATATATGGAGCCACTAGCCTAGGTACCACTACCCAGACATGGGCAAAGGGGGGGCTGAGGTGGGGTTGCCCCCCCCCCTCAGGCTCTGACCTACCCTCCCCTCAGCCGGCCGCTACCCCCCTCAGGAATTTTTTGGAAGAATTTTGTATAGAAAATAATGATTAAAATATGCCTGGATTAGGTGTAATGAGTCAGAATAGCTTATTTTAACTTATTTTGATGAAAATAAGCCAAAAAACCTTGATTTTAGCATGGCATGGCACCCATACCGTGTACCGTATACCCATACCGTTAAGTGCCTGACAGGACAAACTGCTAAACAAAAGATCTGCTTTTGAGGGTGACAGCGGTGGTGGGTGGGCGGTACAAGGCAAAGACGAGAGCGGGCAAACGAGATGGGCACTGGTTGGCATTCAGAGTCTCAGTTACTACCCAGACACAGCCGAAATTTCCGTTGCCGTATCCATCCCTCACAACTTGCAGTATATTTGTGATACAACTGGTGTCTGTATCTGAATGTCTCCATTGCAAGAAGTGGAATCGAGAGATAATGTAAACTCCTTTTACAACAACTAAGTGAGAAAGCTCTACTAAATGTAACCAAAATCGATTAGTCCTATTTTGAATGTACTAACTGGACTAAAAATGACAGACTCCAAAAGAACAGTAATCTGGGTTATTACAGTTGTCTCTGCTGTTGCAACAGCACCAGATAGCCCCTTCAAAATATGAGCATTCGCCCATGATAGACTTAGGATTAGCACACTTTCCACGATAGTCACATCCAGCAGTTAGCAACCGGTTCTCAGATGGAGGAAAGCGGATATAACAGTGCCTATTAAAGGGCACAGCGCACCGCTGCACCTTAGTATCCATACTGTCGTCATAGTACAACCACAAATAACAGCTGGCCACAAGTGGTCCTTTTGGCTTCAGATCTTCAGTGTTGCAATTCTCCACGGTTGAACAGCAGCAGTGGGTCAATTGACTCTTCTTATCTTTGGCACACTCTCCATTGCCAATCTCCTTGCACACACTGCCACCTTCATCACAGCCAGCATCTTCTAATAACTGACTTCCTTTGAAGCCAGCATACTCTAACTGACTTCTACTGAAGCTGTTATAACAGTAGCTTGCAGACTCACACACTTTTGACTGGTTAAACCTATTCTGACAGTGGCTCAGTGCAGGCAGCAGGTCTTTTGAGTTGCAGTTGTCATAACCGTCGCAGGTGCAAATAGTGTCATGCTTGTCCAGCTTTCCACACTGCTGTTCCTCAGTCCAGCCACAGAGGTCTTCACCACCGCAGCCAGCTCTCACCAACTCTGTATTTGTGAAGATCTTGTAGCAGCATTTGTTTGTCGGGTGCTCACACTGCTCAACCTCGCCAACAACGGGGAACTGGTAGCAGGTGCGCCACTGTGGAAACACATGACAGTTGTCCTTGTCACAGCAGCAGACAGTGGTTTTCCTCGCACTGTCGTAGACGCAAGCTTGCCAACGGTAGTACTGGCAGTAACCAGTTTGCTTGTAATAGCAGGAAGCAAACTGCACCTGTTTCCTGCTGTTCAAGCTCATCAGACACCAAGTCTGACCGCTGCCGAGTGGTGGGTCGCAGTTGACGGTTGAGCCTAGTTTAACTCCTGGACACTGAGTCACTTGAGCCGGCTTCAGTTTGGTTGGGTGGTTGCATATTTCTCCAGAGTGTGAGGCGGCACAGCAACAAATCAAATGGTCCTTTACCTTATGGCAGGTCAGATCAGCGATATGCTTGTTGGTGCATGGGTAGTTTTCATGCTGCTCGCAGCCTGAATCGACCAAGGTGCCGTCAAGGGCGAAGCGGTTGAAACAAAAAGTGTTGTAGTAGATACACTCTTCTGTGCTACCGGGAGCCTCTTTGTTATAGCAGACATCAGCAGTCGGTTTTAAATGTCTATTGCAGAGGTTTTCTTTAGTGTTGTCACAGCAACAGGTCCAGCCTCTGATTTTGTGATCAGGATTCCTCATGCAGTTGGATACACCATGTTGGATGACTTTGGGACATACACTTGCATTGCTGAGACAGCGGGACCACCGAAGTTTCATGTGCACATCGTAGACGTTTTGACAGAAGATTTCATCTCTTCTACAGGTTATATCCATCATTCCATCAGAACATTTGCGTAGCGAAGTAGCATTACACAAAATAGAGCAGAACAGAATTGTTGAAACGCAATGCATAAAACCCATACTGAGGAGACGCTCGGAACAAAAGTTTCTACCCTTCCAGGCAGTATAGGACAAGCGTTGCACAGACTTTTCCGGCTCAGTCAAATTGTTTTTCTTAGTCAGACTTGTCTCCCTATTCTACTATGTATTCATCATTGCACTATTGAAATTGTGATATGCATGACTGTCTGTCTGCCATTCGTTCTTTCCTTTTCGTTAGTACGCAGCCATTGCTATACTGACTAGACTACAGGGTGTCCCAGATTTGATTGTTACTGACGCGCGACTATGTGAACAGAATTCAATCATATTTCACAGAATTATAGTGCCAGGGTAACTTAGATGCTTTCCAATTTTGGGCAATATCCATCAAAAGACGTAGTGCTTATTCAACAAAACGTTAAATCAGCGATTTTTTATAGGTGCCTGCCCGTTCAGTTTGAGCTCTTCAGAACAGAGGATTTGATCTAAAACTGGTCGTTCCCATTCGTTCCAAACCCCATTCAGTATATCAGTCAGAAACTTAACGCCGTTTATGGTACCGACACCATATAAAGTTTCGGTACCATCTATGGTACCACCACAGGCTCCAAACAGTCAGAGAGACTAAGCCATAGACGAATCGGTTCCTTTTATGGCTTACCTCTCCGACTATGGCTATGATGTTCCATCGATGGCTATTGAACGCCTACTTAGCCATACATGGCTACTTAGTCCTCTATGGCTACTTAGCCCTCTATGGCTACTTAGCCTTCTATGGCTACCACTCTTCCACAGCATAGCCAACTATGGCTACATAGCCATCTATGGCTATGTAGCCATCTATGGCTACGTAGCCATAGATGGCTAAAGAGGCGGGGCCTCCTCGAGTTTAGCCATAGATGGCTACATAGCCATAGATGGCTACGCATCAACATAGCCATCTATGGCTACATAGCCATCTATGGCTAAAAGTGTGGGGCCTCCTCGATTTTAGCCATAGATGGCTACATGGCCATAGATAGCTACATAGCCATAGATGGCTACATAGCCATAGTTGGCTACCGCTCTTTCACAGCATAGCCAACTATGGCTACTTAGCCATCTATGGCTATGTAGCCATCTATGGCTACGTAGCCATCTATGGCTAAAAGTGGGCAGACCCTGTTTTTGTAGTCATAGATGGCGACATAGCCATAGATGGCTATATTGATACATATTTGGCTGAAAGTGAGCGGGGCCTGCCTTTGTAGTCATAGATAGCTACTTAGCCCTCTACGGCTACCCAGTTCGGGCAGACCAAACTCCGATTGGAGTAGTTTCTGATGGTTCCCAATGAGCCCCTCGCATGACAGGACCGAATGTTATGACTTTTCGTGGTGGGACCCTAACTGGGAAGATTTGTCATCGGTAAGAAGTGCGCCAAATTCAAATCACTCAGGTACTGGCACCTTCTACTGAACCTAAATCGTCTTCATCCTCCAGGCCACCTCTGCCATTCGCTGACTTCCAGATCGTACCAGAACCACTTCGATCATCCAGCCCGCCACTTACGATTTGCATGTCATCAATCTTCGCCGAAGTACTATCCCGGGAATCCGCCAATTTGGAGTCGAAGAAGGTGAAGCTGCCGATTTTCCTTCAGCTTTCCACGATTCCCACTCTTCTAGCTTCTGTACTTCTTCAACAAACTCTCTTTTTCCAGCCACACCACTTTGATCTACTTTAAATCGTCCCGCCGAAGTACTATCCTGAGAATCGGCCGATTTGGAGTGGAAGAAGGTGAAGCTGCCGATTTTCCTTCAGCTTTCCACGATTCCCACTCTTCTAGCTTCTGTACTTCTTTGCATGGTTTCTCCTTCGAGGCACACCACTTCGATCCACTTCAAATCGCGCCGCCAAAGTACTATCCCGAGAATCGGCGGATTTGGAGTGGAAGAAGGTGAAGCTGCCGATTTTCCTTCAGCTTCTTTGAGGCACACCACTTCGATCCACTTCAAATCGCCTCACCGAAGTACTATCCTGAGAATCGGCCGATTCGGAGTGGAAGAAGGTGAAGCTTCCGATTTTCCTTCAGCTTTACATTGTTTTAAGTCTTGTAGCTTCCATACTGCTTCAATACCTTGTGGGCCTCCAGCCACACCGCTTCTAATCCACTTTGAATCGTCCTGCCGAAGTACTGCCCCAGAATCGGCCGAGTTAGGAGTGGCAAGAGATGAAGCTGCCGATTTTCCTTCAACTTTCCGTTATTTTAACTACTGCTTCAAATACAAAGTTTGCATCAAATATGCTTACTACAATATCCGATCCAATCGGAACCATCATATTCAGACTTAGCTAAGTGAGAGCTTTTGATTGAGTACCTACATGCCTATGTTACGAAGCAGCGATAAAAAGTTAGAAAATTTGCATAAAAAATTTGCATATTCAAAATGTCAATTTTTACGTAGCCATCTATGGCTACATAGCCATCTATGGCTACGTAGCCTTCCATGGCTAAAATGGCTCGATCGATTTTAGCCATAAAAGGCTACATAGCCATAGATGGCTATGTAGCCATAGATGGCTATGTATAATTCGATAGCCATCTATGGCTACTCTCAAAATGAAACTGAAATTCGGAATTTGCCGATCAGCTATTTGAGTTTCATTTTGAGAGTAGCCATAGATGGCTATCGAATTATACATAGCCATCTATGGCTATGTAGCCTTTTATGGCTAAAATCGATCGAGCCATTTTAGCCATGGAAGGCTACGTAGCCATAGATGGCTATGTAGCCATAGATGGCAACGTAAAAATTGACATTTTGAATATGCAAATTTTTTATGCAAATTTTCTAACTTTTTAACGCTGCGTCGTAACATAGGCATGTAGGTACTCAATCCAAAGCTCTCACTTAGCTAAGTCTGATTATGATGGTCCCGATTGGATCGGATATTGTAGTAAGCATATTTGATTCAAACTTAAGTCTTGTAGCTTCCATACTGCTTCGATACCTTGTGGGCCTCCAGCCACACCGCTTCTAATCCACTTTGAATCGTCCTGCCGAAGTACTGCCCCAGAATCGGCCGAGTTAGGAGTGGCAAGAGGTGAAGCTGCCGATTTTCCTTCAACTTTCCGTTATTTTAACTACTGCTTCAAATACAAAGTTTGCATCAAATATGCTTACTACAATATCCGATCCAATCGGGACCATCATATTCAGACTTAGGTAAGCGAGAGCTTTTGATTGAGTACCTACATGCCTATGTTTACGACGCAGCGTTAAAAAGTTAGAAAATTTGCATAAAAAATTTGCATATTCAAAATGTCAATTTTTACGTAGCCATCTATGGCTATGTAGCCTTTTATGGCTAAAATGGCTCAATTGTTTTTAGCCATAAAAGGCTACATAGCCATAGAAGGCTATGTAGCCATAGATGGCTACGTAAAAATTCGATAGCCATCTATGGCTACTCTCAAAATGAAACTGAAATTGCTGATCGGCAAATTCCGAATTTCAGTTTCATTTTGAGAGTAGCCATAGATGGCTATCGAATTATACATAGCCATCTATGGCTACATAGCCTTCCATGGCTAAAATGGGTCAATCGTTTTTAGCCATAAAAGGCTACATAGCCATAGATGGCTGTGTAGCCACATATGGCTACACAAAAATCCGATAGCTATCTATGGCTACTCTCAAAATGAAACTGAAATAGCTGATCGGCAAATTCCGAATTTCAGTTTCATTTTGAGAGTAGCCATAGATGGCTATCGAATTATACATAGCCATCTATGGCTACATAGCCATCTATGGCTATGTAGCCTTTTATGGCTAAAATCGATCGAGCCATTTTAGCCATGGAAGGCTACGTAGCCATAGATGGCTATGTAGCCATAGATGGCTACGTAAAAATTGACATTTTGAATATGCAAATTTTTTATGCAAATTTTCTAACTTTTTATCGCTGCTTCGTAACATAGGCATGTAGGTACTCAATCAAAAGCTCTCGCTTAGCTAAGTCTGAATATGATGGTCCCGATTGGATCGGATATTGTAGTAAGCATATCTGATGCAAACTTTGTATTTGAAGCAGTAGTTAAAATAACGGAAAGTTGAAGGAAAATCGGCAGCTTCATCTCTTGCCACTCCTAACTCGGCCGATTCTGGGGCAGTACTTCGGCAGGACGATTCAAAGTGGATTAGAAGCGGTGTGGCTGGAGGCCCACAAGGTATTGAAGCAGCATGGAAGCTACAAGACTTAAAACAATGTAAAGCTGAAGGAAAATCGGAAGCTTCACCTTCTTCCACTCCAAATCGGCCGATTCTCAGGATAGTACTTTGGTGAGGCGATTTGAAGTGGATCGAAGTGGTGTGCCTCAAAGAAGCTGAAGGAAAATCGGCAGCTTCACCTTCTTCCACTCCAAATCGGCCGATTCTCGGGATAGTACTTTGGCGGTGCGATTTGAAGTGGATCGAAGTGGTGTGCCTCGATGAGAAACCATGCAAAGAAGTACAGAAGCTAGAAGAGTGGGATTTGTGGAAAGCTGAAGGAAAATCGGCAGCTTCACCTTCTTCCACTCCAAATCGGCCGATTCTCAGGATAGTACTTCGGCGGGACGATTTAAAGTAGATCAAAGTGGTGTGGCTGGAAGGAGAGAGTTTGTTGAAGAAGTACAGAAGCTAGAAGAGTGGGAATCGTGGAAAGCTGAAGGAAAATCGGCAGCTTCACCTTCTTCGACTCCAAATTGGCGGATTCCCGGGATAGTACTTCGGCGAAGATTGATGACATGCAAATCGTAAGTGGCGGGCTGGATGATCGAAGTGGTTCTGGTACGATCTGGAAGTCAGCGAATGGCAGAGGTGGCCTGGAGGATGAAGACGATTTAGGTTCAGTAGAAGGTGCCAGTACCTGAGTGATTTGAATTTGGCGCACTTCTTACCGATGACAAATCTTCCCAGTTAGGGTCCCACCACGAAAAGTCATAACATTCGGTCCTGTCATGCGAGGGGCTCATTGGGAACCATCAGAAACTACTCCAATTGGAGTTTGGTCTGCCCGAACTGGGTAGCCGTAGAGGGCTAAGTAGCTATCTATGACTACAAAGGCAGGCCCCGCTCACTTTCAGCCAAATATGTATCAATATAGCCATCTATGGCTATGTCGCCATCTATGACTACAAAAACAGGGCCTGCCCACTTTTAGCCATAGATGGCTACGTAGCCATAGATGGCTACATAGCCTAGATGGCTAAGTAGCCATAGTTGGCTATGCTGTGAAAGAGCGGTAGCCAACTATGGCTATGTAGCCATCTATGGCTATGTAGCTATCTATGGCCATGTAGCCATCTATGGCTAAAATCGAGGAGGCCCCACACTTTTAGCCATAGATGGCTATGTAGCCATAGATGGCTATGTTGATGCGTAGCCATCTATGGCTATGTAGCCATCTATGGCTAAACTCGAGGAGGCCCCGCCTCTTTAGCCATCTATGGCTACGTAGCCATAGATGGCTACATAGCCATAGATGGCTATGTAGCCATAGTTGGCTATGCTGTGGAAGAGTGGTAGCCATAGAAGGCTAAGTAGCCATAGAGGGCTAAGTAGCCATAGAGGACTAAGTAGCCATGTATGGCTAAGTAGGCGTTCAATAGCCATCGATGGAACATCATAGCCATAGTCGGAGAGGTAAGCCATAAAAGGAACCGATTCGTCTATGGCTTAGTCTCTCTGACTGCCAAAGGTGGGGGTACCATATATGGTACCAATAGCCTAGGTACCGGCACCATGCATATATGGTACCGGCACCTTATATGGTGTCGTCGAGACCATAATCGGCGTTAAGTGCCTGACTGTATATGTACAATCACAATAGGACCAGAACTGTATAGCAACAGCTTTGCATTGCACAGCACCCTGCCAGCAGGAGTCGTGAAAATTTTCTTTATTTCCATTGCAATTCACAAATAACAGAGTTGTGCAACCAAATCATGGTCATTTGATTTGCTTGTTGATGGCTTCCAAGTAGACTGCCGAGAACGCAGCGCGATGCAATATCAGAGCTTCTGAACTGGGACGATTGCAATCGTGACCGCACGTAACAATTGACCATTCGCCCATTTCGTACTCAAACACCTCAACCGAAGCCAACGGTTTCCTTTCCTCATTCAGCCCTCCAAACACCCACAGCTTTTCATCAAATTGCAGCATGAATGCACTGCTAAAATTCATCTAAAACCTTCTAACGAAAAAATCTTGTATATATTACCTTCTGGCGACATTGAGACGAGCCATAGGTTTCCAAGCTCCATCATGCCAGGGGAATTCATCACAGACAGACAGCACAGAGCCATTGGCTGTCTCTCCACCACACACAAACATGTGAGATTGGAGAGTTGCTGAGGCTGCGTGTTTGCGCCTGTGAGGCAAACCCCCGTTCATTGGCTGCCATGTCGCACCATTGAAGTGCTCAAACACCCATGTCAAGTATAACTGACTGCGCCAGGCTGAAATTGTAGACTAAATTCACAACCCTATCGAGACTTTGGGTAGTTGGCTCAGTGGTTAGTTCGCTGCCTTGAGTCATGGCATTCCTAGCGGTTGTTTGTGGGCCCAACCCAGGCCGTCGAAAGCCAGCAATGGCAAGTAGATAAATGGTAACCAAGCCAGCGCTGTCTTGCACACACTGACAGCAGTTGGGAGGGTTGTTGTTAAAGGAGGCTGTCGGACTTGTGTCTCTTCCTGCTATATATCCAATAGGACAAAAAGTTACAACAACAACAACAATATAGCAGTTGACTACTCCAAGTCTGAAAGGACAAAAAGTAATAACAACAACGTGCTCTAAGTGTGTATCAAATTGAGCTGCAGCAGCTTCAGATATTCCTACGAAGGCAAAAAGCTCAAAACAGTTCCATACGTCCATCGACGGTGCTGTTGTGGAACGGAGGGGCAGTGTCAGAACCCAATCCTGCTGCTGCGAACAGATGGAACCCTTCAGGTGAGAAAATGGTGCCGGCGATTCTGTTTGAAAACATCCGAGCTGGGTGCATCTGCCATTTGTTTGAGTTTTCCTCCAGAAACTGACATGTGTTTACTGGCTCGCCATCAATCAGACCTCCACACACAAACAACTGCTTCACTTCCACCGGGTTGTACTTGAGCTCACCCGACCTGTTGAACCACCCCCTCACACCACCTAAAATTCAGCAACACTGTTAGGGAGATCACTACTTGCGCCGATTAGTGTTTTGAGTGTGTACATTTTTGGCCATTTTTTTGTTTAAAGAGGGCCACCGTCCTTGGGCTTGGACGACTATTGTCATGTTTATGCTTAATCGATAGCTAATCGTCATATCTACCCACATGCCCGTGGGGAGACATATCTGTTGGAGGACTCAAATGCTACGATTGTTTTAGTTAGGGATGTCGAAATCGCGTGTTTTCATTCTTTTTATTTTTTTTAATTTGTTGTTCAATGATCTCGGAAAGTAAATGCGCTGAAATATGCATCTAAGGTAGGTCTACTCACATAGTAAAATTGATAGCTATCTTTCAAAAGATGACTGAGAAAACTTCTCTTTTCTATTTTTTTCATAGTGATGATTTTCGTTCAAAAGGGGCCGCCGTCCTTGGGCTTGGACGAATATTGTTATGTTTATGCTTAATCGATAGCTAGTCGTCATACCTACCCAAATGCCCGTGGGGAGACATATCTGTCGGCGTACTCGAATGCTACGATTGTTTTAGTATGTGGGGGTTGCGGGGGAAATCGGCCGATAATCGATGAAGTAAGGCGATATGATGAGCGCGTAATCTGAGATAGCATGCAGTAATTGGTTGTGGATGCAATATAGTGTACCAATAATGTACAAGTCAATAGTAGTTGTTTGATACCGGATGTGGTCATATTTGTTGAAGATTGACAGTTTTGATGCGCTCGTTTTACAGTGCATTACGGTATTTCACACTAATTGACGCAACTCCGACTGTGACCGTTTATCGGATTTGACCACACGCCGAAACGCATAATCTGGGGTAGAACTTGATATAGCATGCAGTAATTAGATTTTGATGTGTAAAATAATAAGCAGGAGATCGTCAGCAGTCGTTTGATACCACATTCAGTCGTCTGTGTTCAAAATTTGAAATTCGAGTGATCTCCCCAACACTGTTAGTGCTACTAAAATCAATGCACTAAAATAAAAAAAACTGATTTTAGTACTATACCATATAAAAGTCAAAATGAGTAGGTTTAGACAGCGGCATACCCAGGATTTTGCAAAGTGGGGGTGTAAAATGTTTAAGTTGCCTGGTTGGGCCGCTGTCCAACAAGTGCGAGAAAATTTCGCAAAATTAGCATTCTATTTTGTGTTTAAAAAGCATTCTGAGCTTAAAATCGACAGAAATTACAAGTTTTAGTAGCTTTAAAGTCACCTGTTTGGGCTTGAGTAAGGTACCATGAACACTGCCTAGATTTGCAGCCCTTAAGCTTCTCAAAGCCGCTCTTACAACCATAGCAAATCTGTCTAGCCAAGAGAAAAGTCCCATACCCATAGCCATGACACGCTTGTCCAGCATTTTCGGTCCAGGACTAATAAACTCTGTGAGTGGGTCGAATATTTCGGTCAAATCGAGAGCCTCGCCATTTATGTCCATCCCTCCAGCGATGACTACCTTGCCATTGAGCATACCACTGATTGGATGCGACCTCCAAGTCAATAGCGAGCCAGCCAGCAATCGATTTTTCGATGGATCGTGAGGGTAGAAGTATTCCAAGTTGCCATCAGCACCATCACCTCCAATCAACAGCACTCTGGCTGGTTCATTCAGCCTTGGTGCTGGAGGAGCCGGAATGACTTGGTCAGACGGTGGTTCGTTTTGGATGGCATCTTGACTGCTCCAATCTGTTGAGTTGTCTGGATCACCTAATTGGTTCCGTTTAACTATACATATATGCTCTGTATTGCAGATATAGAAGTTCAGAGAACCTAAAAGCTAAATTTACCGCCGGCTATTTGAGTGGTAGTGGCAACTTTTGATGCAGTTGATGTCTGTATGGGATCTTCAGGCCGCTGGTCTATGTAACTGGTCACAAGCAAAGCGGCGACCAGAACAAAGCCTACTCCTATAGTTGTGGCCACCCAGAATTTCCAACTTTGCAGTAACTTAGCCATAATAGCTTTATAGTCACATTTGAGCTCTCATTAACTACGGACAGATAAGCTACCCTAAAGATAATGGCTTTTAATCAGATTCAGTTTGAAACATTCACCTGCAATTAATCATTTGAGTTCATTAGAAATCGGTCGAAATTTACTAGGCACCATGCATGTGACAGGTCATCCGCTGAACATGCAGGGGCGTTCGGGGGTCTAGCGCCGGCCGAGTGCGTCTTAACCAAGATTTTGGGAGGGCGCTTGGGCACAAAAACGTTCAAAAATCGTCAAAAATCGCTAACTTAGGCAGAAATTCAGCTAAAAAGTGCTGTTTTGCAGGCGATTTTGGTAATTTTTGTGACTGAAATTGTAAAAAAATTCGCAAAAATTTACTCAAAAAATTACTTGCCAGAAAATCAGAGGAGAGGTAGAGATGGCAAATATTACGATTTTCAAATATGACCAAACAGTAAAAAGGCCTTGCTGCTTAGCTCTGATGGCGTGCTCTGCCTGCTCCACCACAAGCGCAGCGTGTCAGAGGTAAGAGCGGCTTTTGTGTGTAAGTAATCATCTCTTGTATGTAGCGCAATACGTATGTACAATAAACAAATGAAAGACCAAACATTTGTCTGGTTGCTACTGTAAACTTTTTGGTCTGTTCACTAATTACCTATTAGGTGCCAGTTACGGCCGGGCGCAGAGACGGACCGGTTGTAAAAGTTGTTCTTGTTAGAGCCTGAGGGCAAAAGAGCGACCAAGTAGAGTGACCTTTTATGGGGTCGGGGGCGGATTCCGAATCTCCCTAGGGAGTGAGGGAATAGAGGTCACATTCCCTAAAACCCTAGGGAGAGACGGAATTCCACTTCTCCCTAGGGAGATTCCGAATCTCCCTGAATTCCCTTTCTCCCTACGACATATATATACAAAGTAGGTTCAAATGTACATGACTATTTATGTATACATATGCAAAGAAAAATAGAATTATTGCATATTCTTTTGCTTATATTGCATATTTTCAATAAACTGTAGAATTTTGCAAAAAAAAAACAAATTTTTAGACAGAATTCCCTTGCAATAATGAGTTCAAACTACTTTAGCCTTGAGAAAAACAAAGCAGAGCATAAAATATAACAAAACAAAGTGAGGTCAGTATAAAGAGGTGACAAAGCCTAAATAGGTTTTTGTTTTTTGAAGTCATTTAGCGCCTCTAATACTTGCGCATTTCCTTACATTCACCACAGGAACTAATTGAAACTATAATTGAAATTCCATGCGAATTTCAATTAAATTACAATTAAATTATGGCCCAACTTTTGAATTTTAATTGAATTAACTTAATTGAATCGAAATTAAAAACAGACCGATTTTGCGAATTTAAATTACAATTAAATTAATTTTTTACATCACTGGTCCCAGTGATGGGCAGATGAGAACACAAAACACTACCACTAGCCACATCTTTCTCACAGTTCCATGTTTGTGTCACGCTCTGTTCACCCTGTTGACTAAAATGTAATCACTGATTTCAGCTGAATTGGGAAGGGGAAAGAGTCAAATCGAATCAGAGACAGATGGACTCTTAACATTTTCCATGGTCTTTTGGTTACGGCTTCTGTTTTTATTCTGTTAGTGCCAGCTATTGTGCGAGGTAACACACTAGATACCGAGTGTGTGTATGTTATCACTTGAAGTCTGACAAAGGCTGCGTAGGACCTTTGTAGGCATTTAGATTTCGACCTGCCGGCTGCTTTGTATGACTAGAAATCGCACTATAGTAGACGAGAAGCCGTTCTTCTGATACCCGAGTCCAATATTAATTAAGGAACTTCTAGCAGATCGTTATTACTATTGCACCTGTGGATGTAGCCTTTAAGCTGTGAATTCAATCTTAACAGCGGAAGCGACATTTGCAAAACCTTGCTATAGATACATGCAGTGCTTACCTACAATACAATGCCAGAATAACTTTCAGTCCATTAGTTTACTGCACTAAACCAAGACAATCTGAAAACAACCCATCGAAAAGCTGCACCAAACATATCGGAAATCCAGAAACTTTCCGATACATTCAAAACCCGGTCATTTGCAAAAGGTGAACCTGCCAAATAGAGCTAAACAAGCAAAAATGACAAAAGGTCGTCTAAAGCACCGATTTGTCTTAATTATCAGCAGCAGAAACGTTAAATTCGCTTATCAAACGGTTACGTTGAGTGGCGTCTTGGTCACGGCACGGGTAGTTTACGCTCTCCCATGTGTCACGGCGGCCCCGGCATCCGTGAGAGCGGTTGTTTGTGGGTTCGAAACCGGTCGAAGTGACTGGAAGTAGTAGTAGAGTAGCCCAACCCAGACCGCCGAAAGCCGGTGATGGCCGGCCAGTAAGGTAAACGGGAACCGAACTGACACTGCCGTTGCACGCACCCAATGGCAGCAAAGGGCAGGGTTGTTTGTAGGCAGGGCTATTCCATTGAAGGGCTCTGAAAAGAACGAGGGGTGTCCTGAGCTGTCCGACAGGACAGTGGAACTCAAAAACAAAACAAAACAAACAAACAACAAATCAAAGGCCATTTGCTGTAAGTGGATTTATTGGATGGTTGGCACACCTGCATTGCATAGGATTGTTTTGTAAATATAGTCGCAGGTCGATTGAACTTCCAAACTTAAAGGTAACATTAACTGCAGGTGCAATTTAGTAGTACGATCTGCTAGCAGGTCTCTTAATTAATTTTGAGGACGGCGATCACAAGACAAGGACTGCCATTCATCTCAGTAGTGCCCTACCAATGCCATTTGTGTAGCGCAAGAATCCTTTACTGCAGAGGAAATGAAGGTACCAATATGATGTAGTCTTTGTCAACTAGGTAAGGGAGCGTGTCAAAATTGGATGCCCGTTTCCGACACAGCAAGTGCAAGAATCGGGCCCAGAAAAGGGTAGCCTAATTACCTAAAGAATATTTGGTAATACTACTGTAGGTATACCTAGTACCCTAATTACTTAAAGTCTGTTCAACTACGGTCGGGGTGTAAGTAGAGCATTGAATAATGGCAGTGGCATATCCAGGATTTTGGAAAGGGGGTGTAAAATTTTGAAAGTGCCTGGTTGGGCCGCTGCCCAACCAGGGTAAGAAAATTTAGCAAAATTAGCCTTCAAAAACGCGTTTAAAACGCATTCCGAGCTTAAAATTAACAGAAATTACAAGTTTTAGTAGTTTATAATGGCCTGGTTGGGCTTCTGCCCGACCAGGGCGAGAAAATTTTGAAAATTTGGTCTTCAAAAACGCATTTAGAAGGCATTCTGAGCACAAAATAGACAGTTTTAGTACATAATTCATTAGTTTCTTATATTTTTGACAGACTTTTTCTTCCGACCTCCACCGCAAAGGGGGGTGTATACATCCTACACCCCCTGGATACGCCACTGAATAATGGGCTAGGGGAACGCAGTTGTTATAGGGAGCTCAGCCAAAAAGCCCCCAAATATATAAAATCGGCGCCCATGACGCCCACTGCACTCTACTAAACTATTGAAAATTCTATTGAATAATAGAAGACTAATTGATGCTCTATAGAACAATAGAGGACTAATCAACGTTCTATTGCCTAAGCACAAGCCCAAGGCACTAAGCCTAAACCCTATACTGTTATCTAACCCTGTCCCCGGGTGTTTTGGCAAACAGGCACTCTGGAGCATTGCCTATACTGATGCCTGTCCACAGGGTATTTTAATCCCTGAATCCATTTTTATTTGAAAAACATCAGTAAACACAACAGAAAGTACCGCACTTTTTTGCCAAAACCCTCCATTTTAGCTTTCAAACTCACTTTTCGCAGTTGGATGTGCCCTGCGATTTCGCTCATTTCTTTTATGTTGTAGGAAATATGCAGCGCCATATTTTCCTATACTCCACTAGATTGTGCGATCATTTGTTTTGATGAAACAGTGCAGACTGCAAATTGGAAGGATTAGTTTCAGAAATTCTGGTAATGTGCATAATTTAATAGAGTGTGTGGTGCTGCCACCAAGAATAAAAGTTATTCCCGAAACCGAAAAGTATATATTTTTCTAACTCTGCAACAGGGTCGTGGATGCTGAGAATTGCAGGTTATGTTTCACTTCAAGATATGCTTGCATGTAAAGTCTCAGCTAAATCGGAGCCTATCGCCCAAACTTGTACCACTCTAAGGTGCCTTTAACTTAAATTGACCCTTAGTACTTTCCCTAGAAAACACCACACCACACTAATTCTGCCGACCTGTCACTTTGAGTTAGGGGCCGCACAAAATGACGTCATCGATTTGTGACCATTTTTCGAGCCACCTCCCCTTGTCATCCGTTATCATAATTTTCCAACCACCCCCCTCTAAAAGCGAAAATATGACGTCACTTTTTGCAATGTACAATGTACATGTACTGTATTGCAAACAGCAAAGTATCCAAGTTAGGTAAGTGTAGTGTAGGTGGCTATGCTACTTTTGTGAAAGTAGAAAGAAAAAACCTGTGAAAAATAAGAGAAACGAAAAAATTCTTTACGAAAGGAGTCTGAATTAGTGCCCTGCACGGTCTGCCTCTTTTCACGGCCTGGAATGTCAAATTTAGGGTCTGCCTGGATGGCATTTTGCGCCGGACGGCCCGGCCCATTCCAGGAAAGCTGAAATCGCCGTAAAATCTTGCAAAATCACTTGTGAGAGAACTACGTACACCCAAAAGAAACCATTTCTAATGACGCAACAAACCTAAACAAAAACAAATTTAAAGAAAAGCCCGTTTGGCTAAACTGCAACCTAGATTTTAACATGCATTTTGCGAGAAAGTCAACTTAGGATGTTCAAGCAACTTTTTTTCGCGGATCCGGCTGGTATCCAAATATGTTAAAATAGATGTCAAACGAACACCAACGGTGCATGTTCGAACACCAGCGACCCCCTAGAACCGGAGCTGTACCCCCCAAAAGTTGGGTCGGTACGGTAGCCCCTTTTCAGTCATTTTCTCGACATTTACTCAAACGACCACTATTCACTCGTTTCTCAAGAGTCAGAACAGGCATGCACATGGTTGGATAGCCCTGACAGTTGCCTTTCAGACGCTGCACACAGCGCTTCCGGAACGTACCCGGTTAGCGAGATATTCTCCGAAAACTACGAAATTTAGCGAAATTCCGACTCTATTTTTTTCCGCAAAATCGCTGTAACTTCTGCCATATATGCGGGGTCTAGCTGATTTTTGCTAAAGAGATAAAACGCAAAATGCCAAACAAAATTGACCTATTTCGGAGGCAAGTTGTTGGGGTCAGGGGGGGTGTTGCAATTTGAAGCCAGTCAAAAAATATTTTTTTGCTCAGAATAAAAAACAAACACACAATTCTGGTGCAGTTTTACCCGCTGATTACAAATATGAACTCGGTTTGGCTGGATTCCTTTTGGTTCGGGAGAAATTTGCATCCAAATCTTCGAGTGGCTGTATTTCTAAAGTGGCACTGCTCATTAGCATGAGCAAGAACCATGCTAGAAAGCAGTTTTTCTTATGTAGTTTTTGATGCTGATTCTGAAGATAATCATATTTTTTATCTACGTTGAGCAGTTCTGAAGATATGGGCATTTTGAGAATTTGCAAACCAAACCGTTGCAGTTGGTATGCAATGGTGGTTTGAAATGTTACTCAATTCTGTCATATGCTAGATACGGAGCCATGGAATTAGCATCACCTAATGCAGTTTTTGCCGCTGATTATGAAAATTACCTCTATTTTTCAATCGGACGGATTCTGAGTGAGTTACTTAGGCCTGGTGCCCTGTCATCCACATTATAAGAAATTTATCAAACAGGTGCGTGAAATAGCAACTGTTATATGCAGTTTTCTTCGCTGATTCAGAATATGACCTTATTTTTGCGCTACACTTACCTTGTCACGAGTTATAGACCTCTAAATTTACTTCAATATCCATGCTTTCAGGAGTGGTAATCTGGAAATAGATAGTCTGTGCTTTGGCACTTGTGAAGTGAATTATCTATCAGAAAATAGTGTATCCGACCTATTTTGAACTGCTGGTTTCAAAAATGACCTTACTTCTGCTCTACAAGCTATTGATTTTAAGATACAACTTTCTGCACCTCTTTCACAAGAATATGACAAAACCTTAAAATGAAAGGCTTGTAGAGCAGAAGTAAGGTCATTTTTGAAACCAGCGGTTCAAAATAGGTAGGATACACTATTTTCTGATAGATAATTCACTTCACAAGTGCCAAAGCGCAGACTATCTATTTCCAGATTACCACTCCTGAAAGCATGGATATTGAAGTAACTTTAGAGGTCTATAACTCGTGACAAGGTCATTGTAGCGCAAAAATAAGGTCATATTCTGAATCAGCGAAGAAAACTGCATATAACAGTTGCTATTTCACGCACATGTTTGATAAATTTCTTATAATGTGGATGACAGGCACCAGGCCTAAGTAACTCACTCAGAATCCGTCCGATTGAAAAATAGAGGTAATTTTCATAATCAGCGGCAAAAACTGCATTAGGTGATGCTAATTCCATGGCTCCGTATCTAGCATATGACAGAATTGAGTAACATTTCAAACCACCATTGCATACCAACTGCAACGGTTTTGTTCGCAAATTCTCAAAATGCCCATATCTTCAGAACTGCTCAACGTAGATAAAAAATATGATTATCTTCAGAATCAGCATCAAAAACTACATTAGAAAAACTGCTTTCTAGCATGGTTCTTGCTCATGCTAATGAGCAGCGCCACTTTAGAAATACAGCCACTCGAAGATTTGGATGCAAATTTCTCCCGAACCAAAAGGAATCCAGCCAAACCGAGTTCATATTCGTAATCAGCGGGTAAAACTGCACCAGAATTGTGTGTTTGTTTTTTATTCTGAGCAAAAAAATATTTTTTGACTGGCTTCAATTTGCAAAACACCCCCCCTGACCCCAACAACTTGCCTCCGAAATAGGTTAATTTTGTTTGGCATTTTGCGTTTTATCTCTTTAGCAAAAATCAGCTTGACCCCGCATATATGCAGAAGTTACAGCGATTTTGCGGAAAAAAATAGAGTCGGAATTTCGCTAAATTTCGTAGTTTTCGGAGAATATCTCGCTAACCGGGTACGTTCCGGAAGCGCTGTGTGCAGCGTCTGAAAGGCAACTGTCAGGGCTATCCAACCATGTGCACGCCTGTTCTGACTCTTGAGAAACGAGTGAATAGTGGTCGTTTGAGTAAATGTCAAGAAAATGACTGAAAAGGGGCTACCGACCCAACTTTTGGGGGGTACAGCTCCGGTTCTAGGGGGTCGCTGGTGTTCGAACATGCACCGTTGGTGTTCGTTTGACATCTATTTTAACATATTTGGATACCAGCCGGATCCGCGAAAAAAAGTTGCTTAAACACCTTCCCTTATAGCTAAGTTGACTTTCTCGCAAAATGCATGTTAAAAAATAACTCACTCTATCCTGGGCACGCTCCCTAAAACCGGAACAACCCAGCCAAAACCCTCTGCCGGGCGACCTGTGCGGGGCTTTAGATGACCAGAATGCCTTTAAATGCGTTTTTGAAGGTTAATTTTTCAAAATTACCCTGTGTGACTAAAGTGACGTCATCATTGGCCTCCCCTTTTCATCATTTGCCTATAACCGATGACGTAATTTTTGCATAGCCCCTTAAAGAGAACTGGGAAGTGAGACAGTTCATATCAACTTACACTGAGAAATCAGTGACTGCATTTTAGTCAACAGCGTGAACAGAGCGTGAACACAAACATGGAAGTGTGAGCAAAAATGTGGCTAGTGGTGGTCTTTAGTATTCTCATCTGCACATCACTGAGACCATGCATTGTGCACGGGGACCTGCTACCTCCGCTGCCACTTGATATCACCATCCAACAGAGACAAGCCAAGTAAGACAACGGCTCATTGACCTGTCAATCAAATTACTGAGGGACACAGGAGATTTCCGCTTATCCACCACAGTTAGAAGACTATGATCCTCTAATAGGTGGTCAGCAAACTGGATTCACCCATTCTCCAATTGCAAGACCATGGTCTTAGTTAAATTGGCCAATTGTAACACAAGTAAATGTTTTTAATGTGAACAAAATCTGCATATTGGTAGAAAACATGGACAAAAGTACATACGAATGTAAAACATGATGCTCTGGTCTCTGTTTCTGCCATACTTCAACCCCACAACATCTCTAAAATTTCAAACAAATTTTTTAAGTAAGGCGAAAAATGGTCAGACAGGTCTGGAACAACATCTAAGTGAGCAACAATTCAAGTTTTGGACAAAAATTCGTTTTTTTGCAGTGAAGTCATATTTTCCAGTTATAAGACCATGGTTTACAAAAGTGCGCCAAAAAGTGGCCCCAAATTTGGGCATTTTCCGTTTAAGACCTGCTTCCCATAGTGAACAGGTTGTGTGTACAAATGTGCTAATAAATTTCAGGTTAGCAGGTAGTTGCCAGACATACACTTGTCTGAAGGACATGCTGGCAGTGGTCAACCACTCTAGTCAGCTGCAACAATGTACTGGGCTGCCTGCTCCAGTCTACCAACTGACTGAAGCTATGTACAATGCATCCCAAGCATACGCAGACAACATGATCGTCTATCTAAAAGCCTACCATTGCTCGGAGGGATGCAACGCAGTGGGCCTGTTTGCAGTGTTCTATCGTGCGAGACTAAACGACAAAAATATCGCCACTTGTAGAATTTATAACTACTGGTGTGACCCAGGGCAAACGGCCTTTTCCTGCCGGGTAGAGGGCATCAAATTTTTTACCCATTTCGGTTATATGCTTCTTGGATTTCCTATCCTGTTTTTGTTCAACTACGTCAACCAGGCCACTTTGAGGGAAATGAACAAAAACCACGTATCTACAGCAATTTATCTACATAGGGTCGAGGTGTATCTGGATACGGCTATGGTAGCTATGCAGCTACTGAACTATGAATGGTACATATTCGTTTATTTGGATATCTGGTTAACCCAGTGTGCTATGAACGAGTACATAGCCTTTAAGGACACCATGATAACGGTGGGCAATGCAGTTTATCTTGCAAACCAGCTGATTCTGATTGCTATACTGGCTGACAGACTTGACAGTCACGTGAGAAGGGTAGAATACTTCAGTCGAAACGGGCAGAAGCACAAAAAAATTGCCAAAAAACTGACCAGATATGTCTACTTGGTCAGCTTCTGCTGCTATCTGCCAAGTTTCCTGTTCAACCTAGTGCGTCCAATTCTGATGCACTGGGGAAGTACAACTGAGGCCTGGAAGGGAGTGCATAAGAAAGGAGACATAGTGTGTGCTGTCTGGCACAATGTTCTCGTTACTGCTGCAGTCGTGGCACAGATAGTCCTGAGCATAGCGCTGGCTACAAAGTTCAAAGATTCGCAGCAAAAGGCAGTTCAGTCAGGAAGCCAGAGCATGGCTAACTTTAGGAAAAAGCACAAAAACATGCTCATGTTGCTGTACGGAACTGTAGCACTGAACATAGTTGCAGTCTCAGTGACTGGACTGTTTGAGACCCTCACCAACCAATCAGTTCACTTGGCAATAGATTTCGACAATATCCGACATGGTATTAATCATGTGCTTGAGATAGTCAGCATGCTGTTGACGTTTTTGAATGGTTCTGGGGCGGTGGTCATTCATGTCTGTTTGATGCGCACCTACCGACAGGCGTTTAAACAGACCGAAGTGGGGAAATTCTTCTTTAGGAATGGGTGACTGGAATACTGTAAGCTGTTACGGTCACTATCTGTTCTGTTGGGCCAACTTCTCTTGCTGTCACAATAATTCTGGTTTCATCTGTTTCTGTCAAGGGTTTGTTTGTCTTTGTTGTGTAGTCTGGTTAGGTGGAGAATTTGTTATTCGTTTTACCAAAGACAGAACAAGGCTGTCTTGCTGCTAGTATCCATAATGAAGTGCTCTTGTAAGATTTTTCTGGCCCTATCTTTTGCATGCACAGTTGGTGTAGTGGTTTAGGCTGCACAGCCACCGTACGCGTGTTCATGCACTCAGCCACTCAGTAGGACTTGCTGTTGCGCCTGGAAGCCATACAGTGGGGGAAAACGTGCTTGGAGCAGGATGCTGGCAGACCATCTTGGCTCACTACAAGTGGTCAAGCAGGCTCAGGGTCAAACAAGGTGCTCACCTAATCGGGAGAGCCATCGGGCAGCACTCTTAGTGTACCAACCTCCCACTAGTGGAGCCAATTGGACGATGCATTCTGATTCAGGCGCGGCGCGCTTGAAGCTAGTGGCTGGGCAGAGAAAGGGCTCAGCATACGTTCGGGGTTGTGAAAAGGGTCACTTAGGCCTAATCATAGGACTTCGGTCTCCCTGGCACATCGTGTCATATCCCTGTGTGTCAGAGATGAACTGTTGGAATGGTGTATTGGAGTATGTGTCTTATTCCAGCTTTGCCAGTACGTACGTTTGGTGATGGTGGCCCATGTTTGTACGTTCTCTATGTGCTTCTTCATCATATTCTCTATATATTTGTTTGCGATATACCTCAATGTCAGTCTGTTACTGATTACTTTCTGCTACTTGGAATGATTTAAACAGCAGGTGTTGTGCTTGGGTGCTACTACGTTAATTCAAAGTGTAAACAAATTATTTTCTTTACACCAAGATTTACAAAAGAGCACGACAGTTTCTCAACGCAGAAACAATTTGGATACACAATACTGTTATTTTACTAGTCGATTTTTATCTTACTATTTACAAAATTTACTACAAATTCAGACCTTCAATTTAACTTTAATTTTTGTTTTACTTCCAAGCAGCTCCGATTTTACTTTTAAAATGAACCTTAAGGAGATAATGTACATCGTATCAAAAATTCGGTTGCAAAATAAATGCAGATATTTTATTGAGCAGTGAATTTTCTTATTGCGTGTTCTCACGTTTAGACACTTATGTCAGTCTACCAGAATTTTTTAAGTCAGGATTCCGATCAGCAAGCTAGAAATTCGATTTGGAAGCTTTCATCTCACGTTTTTGGAGACTAATTTCCAAAACTTGGTCACTATGGTTAGCCAGCTGCATGACTAAACAGTTGGTTAAAGTCTCACGCATATCAAGTGTGCACCAGGTGTTCTGACTGACGTTTTCACACCATAAAACCCCATGAGATCACCACAAACTGCCTGTTTCAGCTTGAGTGTAATAGCGATAATACGTACTTTTACTGACAAACTGTCTCTAGCTATGAATCTATGTCCGGCTCTTTGTTTCTTGGGTAAGAGTTTTGTGTATTACACATGTTATAAATGAACAGTTTAAAAAACATTTTTTTAATAAAAAGTCAAAAGTAGTTTGAGTTATTTCTGTAGTTCATTCAGTAGTAAAAATCAGTAGTTTGTTTAGCATTTCTGGGCCTGACGCTGGCCACTGTTCAGTGTCCAGGCGGCAAGAAGACTTGTCTCGATGGATCCAGCTGCTGTGCTACCAGCATGGTGAGCTATGGATGTTGTCCATACGCTTCCAGTGTCTGCTGTTCTGATATGAAACACTGTTGTCCCAGTGGCTACAAATGCGAATCGGGAAAATGCCTGACGGTATTTGCATATTTAGATGCCAACTCACTGTATCCAATTATGACGTTTTGTTTCAGGAATCGTTCTTTCCTGCCACACCTCTGAGCTAGAACTGGCATAGCTTAGTTTTATTGGCTCGTATACCATTATAATAATAAATAAACGCTTTGCAATGTGCGTTAGAGACTACATTATACAGTATAGATAAAAAAAAATGTCCCATCGCTTTTTCGGCCTTCACTCGAACGTTTCGTTCTCAGTCACTTCTTTACCGATTTGGCTCAAATTTTCAGCAAAAATTAGCAACATGGTTGGCTAAATATTCTGCAAGTGTGGTGCCAAAATTCCGACTCATACTGGTTTTATGACCCGAAAACTAGGAATGAGGGTGGTCCACGCAAATTTATTTTTTTTCGGTAATACAAAGAGTACAGGCCTGAAACTTGCAGGAATGATTGGTGTTGCTATTGGGCATAACATACTAAGCGGACAGCCCTGTAGCTCAAAGAGCACTAAAATGGGGGAATTTCAAAAACATGACGAAATATGACTTTTCTTCGTAAAACCGGCAAAATGACGATTCTAAAGATTTTCAATTTTCAAAAAACGCTGCAGAGATGGTTACTATGGTGTGGAACAGAGCTTAAATATCAAGTTCATTTATTTGTCGAACTTCCTGCTACAATCTATGTTGATTAACAACAGATTCAGTGCTTTGATTCTAGAAGGTGCAGATTTCTTAACTATGGGATTTTCACTCATGTTTTTGAAATTCCCCCATTTTAGTGCCCTTTGAGCTACAGGGCTGCCCGCTTAGTATGTTATGCCCAATAGCAACACCAATCATTCCTGCAAGTTTCAGGCCTGTACTCCTTGTATTATCGAAAAAAATTAAATTTGCGTGGACCACCCTCATTCCTAGTTTTCGGGTCATAAAACCAGTATGAGTCGGAATTTTGGCACCACACTTACAGAATATTTAGCCAACCATGTTGTTAATTTTTGCTGAAAATTTGAGCCAAATCGGTAAAGAAATGACTGAGAACGAAACGTTTGATTGAAGGCCGAAAAAGCGATGGGACATTTTTTTGATCTATACTGTATATATACGTAAAACAATAAAACAACTGCTAACTACAACAACAACAAACGTTGTATAGTAAAACAAAAAGTAGTAATACAGTACTAGTGGTATTTTAGTAGTAAAATAATGGTAAAAAGTAAATGCAAGAGTCGATTATAATGTAAAAATTAAATCAAATTGGAAATTTTACTGCCATTTTACTAGTTTTTGTGAATACCAGCCAAAATCATGATCAATTTTGCAGTAAAAGATGAGTGGGTCCATTTTTTGTCAGTCAAATGTCACACATTTTGTGTCTGTAAAGGTGCAGAACTTCATATCATGCCGAAATTCATATCATGCATGATCAAATTTAGCAACTATTTGGACCAATATCAATTATTCGCAAAAGCTTCGCATATCGTTGATTGATAGTTATGAGCACCGATTTGTCTTAATTGTCAGCAGCAGAAACGTTAGTTCGGTTACCAAGCCCATTTACTGTTAGTGAATTTCTGGGATGGTTGGCATTGGTGCATGTATAGCAAGATTTGTGAATACAGATTCTGATCGATTGAACTTCCAACATAAAGGTAACATAGGCAGCAGGTGCAACCGTAGTCTGATCTGCTAGCAGTGGCTTAATTAATTTTGAAGTCGGCGATCACAAGAACTGCTACTCATCTACAGTAGTGCCCTGCCAATGCTATTTGTGAGCTCAAGTAAAGGAGACTGCAGAAGGAAATGAAGGTATAGAACCTAAATGCAGTCTTTGTCAACTAGGTAAAACTGTGTATCCAAAAACCATACATGTATCAGGTCATACGCCAAAGGGGGAGGGGCTTGGGGGCTCTGGCGCCAGCCGGGCGGTCTGAGCCCAAATTTCGGGAGGGGTGGACACTAAAAATGCTCAAAAAGGCAAAAAATCGCAAATTTTTTCGGCTAAACATCGTTAAAAGTTGATAATTTGGACTGAAATACAGCTAAAACGTGCTGTTTTGCAGGCGATTTTGGCAATTCTTGTGTCCGAAATTGTAAAAAATCGCAAAAATTTGCTCAAAAAACTACTTGCCAGAAAGCAGCGTCGGAAAAATCGTCTCAGGGGAGGTCCTCACCCGGGTGGGGGTCTGGCCTAAGTGCAAGTTGAAAGCATTTTTCAAAAATTCCGGTATTATATTTTATTTAATTTAATAGTGTGTAGCGCTGTAACCAAGAATAAAGAGCTATTCCCGAAAACCGGAAAATTATTTTTATTTTCTAACTCTGGAACGGAGTCGTGAAAGCTGAGAATTGCAGATTATGTTTCACATCAAGATATGCTTGCACGCAAAGTCTCAGCCAAATCGGAGACTATCACCCAAACTGTAAGGACTGTACCACTTTAAGGGCACGATTAAGTTAAAATCGTTTTTTGCACTTTCCCTAAAAGACACCGCACCGCACCGCACCGCACCAATTCTTCCGACCTGACACTTTGGGTTACCGAGAACAATTCATATCAACTTACACCATACATGTAACAGGGGGGTCTGGGGGGTCTGCCCCCCACCCGACTTAGGCCAGACCCCCCAGATGGGGCCCCCCCCCCGAGACGAATCACCGACCCCCCCTCCGATTTTTCTGGCAAGTAAATTTTCGAGCAAATTTTTGCAATTTTTTGCACTTCAACACACAAAAATTGCCAAAATCGCCTGCAAAACAGCACTTTTTAGCTGTATTTCAGCCCAAATTAGCGATTTTTAGCGATTTTTAGGCCAAAAATTGCGATTTTTCTCGATTTTTGAGCGTTTTTTAGTGCCCACCCCCCTCCCCCAAAATCTTGGCTCAGACCCCCCCAACCCCCCTCCCCCATCGGCGGATGACCTGTTACATGTATGACTTACACTGAGAAATCAGTGACTGCATTTTAGTCAACGGCGTGAACAGAGCGTGACACAAATATGGAACTGTGAGCAAAAATGTGGCTAGAGGTGGTCTTTAGTATTCTCATCTGCACATCACTGAGACCATGCATTGTGCATGGGGACCTGCTACCTCCACTGCCACCTGACATCACCATCCAGCAGAGACAAGCCAAGTAAGACAACGGCTCATTGACCTATCAATCAAATTTCTGGGGAATAGAGGATTTAGAACTAATAATGATCATTCAATTGGACATCTGAGCGATTTTTAGTATTAAAACCTCTGCTTCTCATAGTGAACATGTGGTCTCGACAAATTTTCCAAAAAATTTCAGGTTAGCAGGTCCTTGCCAGACATTCACTTGTCTGAAGGACATACTGGCAGTGGTCAACCACTCTAGTCAGCTGCAACAATGTACCGATGCCTCCTCCAGCCTACCGACTATATGAGGCTATGTACAATGCATCCCACGCATACGCAGACAACATATTCGTCTATCTAAAAACCTACTTTTGCTCAGAGGGTTGCCACTCACCAGAGGGCCTGTTTGCAGTGTTCTATCGCGCGAGACTAAATGACAAAAATATGGCCACTTGTAGAATTTATAACTACTGGTGTGACCTAGGGCAAACGGACTTCTCCTGCCGGGTAGAGGGCATCAAATTTTTTACCCATTTCGGTTATATGCTTCTTGGATTTCCTATACTGTTTTTGTTCAACTATGTCAACCAGGCCACTTTGAGGGAAATGAACAAAAACCACGTATCTACGGCAATTTATCTACATAGGGTTGAGGTGTATCTGGATACGGCTATGGTAGCTATGCAGCTACTGAACTATGAATGGAACGTGTTCGTTTATTTGGATATCTGGCTGGAGCAGTGTGCAATGAATGAGTTGGTGGCCTTTAAGGGCACGATGGTAACCGTGGGAAATGCAGTTTATCTTGCAAACCAGCTGATTCTGATCGCTTTACTGGCTGACAGACTTGACAGTCACCTGAGAAGTGTAAAATACTTCCAGCGAAACGAACAGAAACACAAACAAATTGCCAAAAAACTGAGCAGATATGTCTACTTGGTCAGCTTCTGCTGTTATCTGCCGAGTTTCTTGTTCAACCTAGTGCGTCCGATTCTGATGCACTGGGCAAGTACGACTGAGGCCTGGAAGGGAGTGCATAAGAAAGGAGACATAGTGTGTGCTGTCTGGCACAATATTCTCGTTAGTGCTGCAGTGGTGGCACAGATAGCCCTGAGCATAACCCTGGCTGCAAAATTCAAAGGTTCTCAGCAGAGCTCAGTTCAGGCCGGCAACCAGACCATGGCTACCTTCAAGAAAAAGCACAAAAACATGCTCATGTTGCTGTACGGAACTGTAGCACTGAACATAGTTGCAGTCTCAGTGACTGGACTGTTTGAGACTCTCAACAACCAAACAGTATCCTTGACTATAGATATCGGCAATAGCCGACATGGAATTCTGCATGTGCTTGAGATAGTCAGCATGCTGCTGACCTTTTTCAACGGTTCTGGGGCGGTGGTCATTCATGTCTGTTTGATGCGCACCTACCGACAGGCGTTTAAACAAACCAAAATGGGAAAATTCTTCTTTAGGAATGGGTGACCCGAATCGTAGGCGGTACAATCAATAGCTGTTGGGACTTCTGGTTTCATCTGTTTGTGTCTAGTGTTTGTGGTTGTTGAGATGTCTATATGTTCAGGATTACCAAAATTTGACAAAGGGTAGATGTCTTAGTCATGTATGTAGTGGAGTGAGCCCTAATATTTGCTAACTAAGTTCTCTAAGTATTTCTTTATTGTCTTCTTGGTGTGTTTGTTTGTGGTGTATCATCTTAATGTGGCAGTGCTGTGTAAGAAAGAGTTGAATATTATAATATTACCATCCTACTTGTGTTGCCAAAAGCGAAAACGTCATTATCCGTCCATACTAATTGCTCTTTAGAATGATTAACCAGCAGGTGTAGTGTTAGGGTGTTGCTACGTCAATACAAAGGTCTCAGGCACCAAGTGTAATCGAAAAGCTTTCATTGCACCAAGCATTATTTGAGCGCCATAGTTTCAAAGAGTCGGGTTTGGAACGAGCTACAAACAAACAACGAAACATACCATACTTTTCTTTCAAGCAAGCTTAGTATCATACAGGGGGGGTCCGACCGGAACAAATCTCAAAATATGATGGGCGCCATCAAGCTCAGCGCACGTACCGACGGTGTACCTTAACCGATCCGGTCGTGTTACCCACCGTTCGATAGGCCTTTGCGTTGGCTTTCAAATGAGCTAAGCAGCGCCGTCATGCAACCATGTTTGCGCGCGAAATTCAAATTTTAGTGACTCAGCTCTATTATTTGATTTTCTACCTAAACGGGAAATGTTGCCATTTTTGCAGTTTTGACCGTAGGTCAATGCGCCAACCGTCAAACGTCGCAGCGTGACGAGATCTACAGTTTCCATGCATCGCCATCGTTCTACGCCTTCGGCGCCAACACTAGATGTCTGAGAGTGCAGTGGTCGAATTTGGCCCTTTTTGCCACTGATTCATGAGTAGTTTTCAGGCCATAGTTCACTTCGCAGTTGACAGATTTAGCTGGTTCGTGCACGAAAACACTCCTAATTGAACGCAGAATGCTAATAACACAACCTGGGCGCTCGGCAATCCAAGCAATCCGCTGTAGGACCTCCAGTATCAGCATTACCCGACTATCGGGAAAAAGTATGTCAGAAAGAAGATCGATTTTCTCACTAACGAAAAACAAATTTGCATATCTGCTGAATACGATTTTTAGAGCACATCAAGGCCTTTCATTTGGTGCATTACATGCCCTTGTAGCATATCGGCAATATGGTGTTCATTGTCGATTTTTCTTTTTTGTACGATTTGAGAGCTGAATTTTTGACAGTTTTTGGTCTGTTTCTTGCGCAAAAATGATCGCATTGAGTCCGTTCTGCTGTCAAATGAATCGCCACGGTCCGCTGCATCTTTTGATGGATAGCTTATTTGGATTGGTCCACGCCAGGGGGTCCAACCAGAGCAAATCTCAAAATATTGTGGGCGCCATCAAGCTGAGTGCATGTACCAATGGTGTGCCTTAACCGATCCAGGCGTGTTACCCACCGTTGGATAGGCCTTTGCGTTGGCTTTCAAATGAGCTACACAACGCCGTCATGAAACGATGTTTGCGCGCGAAATTCAAATTTTCGTGACTCGGCTCTATTATTTGATTTTCTACCTAAACGGGAAATGTTGCCATTTTTGCAGTTTTGACCGTAGGTCAATGCGCCAACCGTCAAACGTCGCAGCGTGACGAGATCTACAGTTTCCATGCATCGCCATCGTTCTACGCCTTCGGCGCCAACACTAACACCAGTTTTTGGTCTGTTTCTTGCGCAAAAATGATCGCATTGAATCCGTTCTGCTGTCAAATGAATCGCCACGGTCCGCTGCGTCTTTTGATGGATAGCTTATTTGGATTAACCCACGCATTTTATAGTTATAGTGCAAAATCATCTGAAATTGATGACAAATCTGCCTTTTAAATCAAGTAAGTGCATCCAACTGGACTTACGGTAGTATATGATACTATAAATATAAAATGCGTGGACCAATCCAAACAAGCTATCCATCAAAAGACGCAGCGGACCGTGCCGATTCATTTGATAGCAGAACGGACTCGATGCGATCATGTTTGCTCAAGAAACAGATCAAAAACCGTCAAAAATCCAGCTCTCATATAGTACAAAAAAGAAAAATCGAAAATGAACACCATATTGCCGATATGCTACAAGGGCATGTAATGCACCAAATGAAAGGCCTTGATGTGCTCTAAAAATCGTATTCAGCAGATATGCAAATTTGTTTTTCGTTAGTGAGAAAATCGATCTTCTTTCTGACATACTTTTTCCCGTTAGTCGGGTAATGCTGATACTGGAGGTCCTACAGTGGATTGCTTGGATTGCCGAGCGCCCAGGTTGTGTTATTAGCATTCTGCGTTCAATTAGGAGTGTTTTCGTGCACGAACCAGCTAAATCTGTCAACTGCGAAGTGAACTATGGCCTGAAAACTACTCATGAATCAGTGGCAAAAACGGCCAAATTCGACCACTGCACTCTCAGACATCTAGTGTTGGCGCCGGAAGGCGTAGAACGATGGCGATGCATGGAAACTGTAGATCTCGTCACGCTGCGACGTTTGACGGTTGGCGCATTGACCTACGGTCAAAACTGCAAAAATGGCAACATTTCCCGTTTAGGTAGAAAATCAAATAATAGAGCCGAGTCACGAAAATTTGAATTTCGCGCGCAAACATCGTTTCATGACGGCGTTGTGTAGCTCATTTGAAAGCCAACGCAAAGGCCTATCCAACGGTGGGTAACACGCCCGGACCGGTTAAGGCACACCATTGATACATGCGCTCAGCTTGATGGCGCCCATAATATTTTGAGATTTGCTCTGGTTGGACCCCCTGGCGTGGACCAATCCAAATAAGCTATCCATCAAAAGATGCAGCGGACCGTGGCGATTCATTTGACAGCAGAACGGACTCAATGCGATCATTTTTGCGCAAGAAACAGACCAAAAACTGTCAAAAATCCAGCTCTCAAATCGTACAAAAAAGAAAAATCGAAAATGAACACCATATTGCCGATATGCTACAGGGGCATGTAATGCACCAAATGAAAGGTCTTGAAGCGCTCTAAAAATCTTATTCAGCAGATATGCAAATTTGTTTTTCGTTAGCGAGAAAATCGATCTTCTTTCGGACATACTTTTTCCCGATAGTCAGGTAATGCTGATACTGGAGTTCCTACAGTGGATTGCTTGGATTGCCGAGCGCCCCAGTTGTGTTAATAGCATTCTGCGTTCAATTAGGAGTGTTTTCGTGCACGAACCAGCTAAATCTGTCAACTGCGAAGTGAACTATGGTTTCGAAAACTACT